>JAYJMB010057026.1:0-19033 GCA_036873735.1 Pouteria campechiana | reverse complement strand
CTCTCTCTCTCTCTCTCTCTCTCTCTCTGCGCGAATGAGTTAGAAGAAGCGAGCGCACACACTGTGTCACTCTGAAGGAGGGAATCAGGAGAAGCGGACTTGAAGGGGTTTCTAAATACTAGCTGAATCAGGTTTTGACGTCCGCCATTTATCGGCGAGCGTTTGCCTTTGGTGTTCGCTTCTTTCTCTCTCTCTTCCTGTATTTGAGAAAAGGAGTGAGAAAAGCTGTCAGATCTGTTTTCCGTTTTTTTTAAGAAATAAAAGGTTTCATTCGTAGACAATTACTAGCCGTTTGTCACGAGAGGGGTGGGTGAATATATTGTCATGCGCTGAGGCTGGGCTGGACCACCCCAGCCTTCCTTTCAACTACACATGCTAATTGCTATGCTGCTGGCGTTGCGCTACAGTGGCTTTTTGGTTCTTAGCCGCCCATCTCCTTTTACGCGCTGACAAGGCATGCGACAGCTCATCTTATCCGTCACATTCCTCTCCTCTTTAATGAGAGTTTTTTGCAGCACATAACGGACCCATTGACCGGCCATGTTTTGTTTAAAAACCTAGAAATTATTGTTAAGGGATCTTTATCTCCACTAATCAATCGTTGCCCCACACTCCCCCCAAGCTATGTTCTCCGGAAGCAAACAATCATATCATGTACCCAAAAAGGTTCTACGATGATTTTCTAGAAAGATCTACGATGACTTGTTAAAACAATCGCCGAATCAAAATTTAGGTTGGGGTTTTCTTTCGAAGCTCTGATTGGGAATTTGATGAAAAAGGGTGGGACAAGAAAGAGCTTTATCATCCCTTTTTTTACCTCATGATATATGATATAATATTGTAATTTCTTAACTGTCATATTTATTATTAGTATTATCATTTTTCAATTGTCACCCCTAATTTTAAAAAATATTTATTTTATTTTTATTAACTTTATTTTTAATCATTATCCCAATTATTTAGCATCTTTTTATTTTATATTTTAATTTTAACTCTTTTTTCACCTTTGTTAATTCCCAAACTAACCCTGTGGATGGAACCTTGCTGCCATGCGAAAAATATTAGATTTAACAAGCCTTTAAACTTTATTGTAATTCTTTTGAATTTTTATAATTTATTTTCCACATAAATCTCCTGTGTTGATAAATCGTAATTTGAATTTCATATAAAACTTAGGATGCGTTAATTTTTTTGTATTCATGCGAAAGAGATGAATTACATCTAAACGTATTTAATTACGACTAAGATTGCATGAAAATGACGACAAGAAACCGTGACATGCCCGTCAGCAGGGCTTTATTTGATGTGATAATAGTGTTTAGAGATTAGGAGGGAAGGAGAACTATTGAACTTACCCACCTATCTAGATTCTAGGTGGATACATGTCGAGTGAGACACGGCATTTGTAGAGTAGACAGTGCTCTGTCCAGGTAGGAATAGGATGTGATGGTGATTTTTCACTGCATCAATTCAACTCGGTTGTGGCATCGAATTCACCGCCAGAATTATGGGACCATCCACTTTTAGGTGGTACATTATCCAAACTTCGCACCGATTTTAGGTTACTCTTATTCAAGTTGGACCACTGTACCTTACCAAAAGTGTCGTTTCTTTGGGGCTTCAGGATTTTTTGGGGAGAGGAATGTGCACCTTAATGGATGACGGTAAAACAACCCCCATTGTTTTTATCCCATTTATTAGGGGGTAAATTATACCTATGCTCCTAAGGGTTGTAATGGTTGTCCAAATTACTTATATATATATAAAGAGGTTTAAACATCATATAAATATATATATAATTACACATTTACACACATGCTCTTAATACTTGCCTATCTCATACATTGGTACTAGTAGGGTAGTTTAACCTCAGTAGGAAAGGGTGAATTGGGCCAATAAAAATTTATTACTTAACCCTTCTTAACTCATTTTTTTTTCTTTTTGTGTTTGTGTGTTATGTGAAATAAATAATAAAACAATAAAGTGAAATAAAAGTAAAGCAATTACACAAGAAACATATAATTTTTACAATAATTCAGGCAACCCTTTCTAGTCCACTCTTCCAAGCACACATCCCTTGTGCCTTGATTTATATTATCTTATGTAATGTAAATACAATAGTGCACATAGTATTCTTTTAGATCAACTTTAAAGAGTGTAAACTTAGTGCCTCTACAATCTTTTGGATTTCAGCTACAAGGGGCATGAACTAGTGCACCAAGCACTCTTTTGGATGATCTCCAGAGGACAAAAATACAAATAAATCAAAAAGATAAAGTTACAGTTTTAATGTGTTTCTTATTAAGCACTGGAGAAGACTGATTCGAGTAGTTCTTTTTTGTGCATAAGATCCTCCCTTTATTTTGTAGAAAATGGCCTTGTATGAAGAATGTGAAATTGGAAGCTCTTGAATGAATAAAAAAAGTTTAAGCTCTTTGGTCTTTAGTTGCTTGAGTATTAGAAGGTTAAAACTCAAGAAAACCTTTTTAATATGAACATAGCAACCTCTTCTCTCTACTTGAATTTTCCCTTAGCATTTTCTTAAGTAGCTCTTCAAAATCTTGACTGTTTGAAAGGAATGAGCTTAATTCGATGCTGGAATGGAAGTAGTTGGGCAGGTTTGAACGTAGAAGACCGTTTTGAGTTCTTCTCGTTGGAATGCATTGCTTATGATTTGTTTCAAATTGCAGCAATGCCATTATTTTTGTCGAAATGTTCTTCTTATGGTTTTGACCTGTCACGGTTTATTATCAGAGATGGTGACTGAATGATCCTACATACTAAAAGCATTAGCACAAATGCCATTTTGCTACTTCAAATTAATTGCTAGTCATATTTCAATTGATTTTGGACAAAGGCACAACTTTTTATTTTATGTATTCTTCCAGAGTTAATCTCGGATGAAGTCTCTTTTTGGTTTGTATCTACAAGATGAAGTTTCTTCTTTTCGCATTTTCCGAAGTTAATTTCAGACAAACTCTGATGGTGTAGACAAAGTCAGACGAATTTGGATTCAGATGAAGGATACTTTTCTTGGTCGGACAAAGTCCTTTGCTCCGAATTTGTCCGAGGTTAATTTAAGACGAATTCTATCTTTGGCCTTTGTTAATTAGACAAAGTTCCTTCTCTCATCATGCACACTTGTCCAAGCTTCGAAGTCGCTTCTTCTCAAAGGAATTTTGGCTTAGTCATTCTAGATCATCCAAATGTTTTCTACTTCTTGAACTAGCTTTTTCTTTGCTTTGCATTTGTTTGAAGAAGTTTCTTTAAGTTGTATTAGATTTTAGACAGAGCAAAGATATTGACTCCTTAAAGCATGTTTTGATGGCTCTATTTTCTTCTTCAATTTCTCCCGAAATGTGATCTTCATATTTTGTAATTTAATTCACCTGGAATGTGGTAGATGGTTGGGGCAAGCAGTTGCGATCCTACACTTAAGAAGTTTTTGCACTTGCCATGTTGTTAGCGTTGAAAATTATCATTTTATCATAATATATTTATCCTCATATAATTTGCACATATTGTGGAGTGAGGATAACTGGCATATTACATCATAATTCTATGAAGCACACTGCAAGCATATGATTCAACATATTACAAAATGATAAGTAAGGTTAAATGTATTATGAATCATTACATTTAATCTTCTTACATAAGCATATGTTCGATTCAAGATTTCTAAACTCAAATATTATTAGTATAAATTAAGTTTTAATATAACTTTTGTTGTCATCAAAATTATAAATAATTATCCTGACACCGTATTTTAAAATAGTTAGAAGATTACTTTTAAATTTTACAGTTTCAAATATAAGAATTTACAGTGGAAAATATTTGCATGCGGTTAACATGTGGCTTTATGTTGCCCTAAAAAGTTTTTATGGTTGTATTATGAAAGTGATTTTCATGCTTATAGTTAAACATATAAAAAAATAATATAACATGTTTTGATCAAATCAAAACCAGCTATGGTATTTATACTAGAAAAGTATGATTAAATGATGACATTGCATGAAAAATTTTAAGGTAACTAATTGCGGACAAATTATTCCCCATGTATAAGGTTATATGTTTTAAAAATAAATATTAAGGTGTATATATATAAGCATTTCTATAATATTTATAGTGTAAAAGTAAATTCATAAAATAACTCTATATGTGCATACCTTGATTGTCATACAAAACAAAATCTAATAATTAGTTTTATTATTATCTATTTAGCTAATAATTCGAATATCAACAAATTTAAAATTATTGAAAAGTGGATATAAACCACTTAAAATTCTATGATTACTCAAGTCGGCCACATATTTTGATTTTATACTCCCACCATTGAAGGAGTAGGTGTAGGGTTGTATGGAGTTGCAAGGGAAGCTTAACATTTTAAAACTTGAAGGACAAATAAAATACACATGCAGGGAAACCTTGAACCCATGAGTGGAATTTTACTAGAGAGGTGCCGATAATGGTAGGATCACACATGCTAGAGCAATAAAGTTTAATAGCATTTTTAATATTTCAAATTTCAAAGAGAAGAATAAGACAAATTTTGAGGGGCATTGGTGTAATTGGCCCTTTAGATAGCACCCTTTGTTGAGGAATGAATGCAGATCCTCTGGTGCTGTAAACTCCAGTGACCCGTGAACCCATGCCATGTCATGCTCCATGCCATGTTAACCCAAGAACCCTTCATAAATGGGAAGCATAAATATCGTCAAGTAAAAAATTAAAAATAAATTATTAAAGAGTTTGTAAATAAGTTGAAAACCTTTTCATTTTTTTAGTTAAATAGAATTCTCACCAAACAATACATAAATTGTATTTATATTACAAAAGCAATTTAATTCATTCAAGCTATATAAATATTATTTATTTTTGAAATACCAAAAATCATCAATAAAGATGTAAATAGAGTACATAAAATAATAACAATGGAAATTAAAGTTTTACCACCAAAATTGATATATAATCCATTTTTCTATGATTAAGAAACTGATTTTATATTTTTATAATAATAAAATTTATAGTTAGCATGTTAGATTATTTGTGTAATATTACAAGGGTTTTTAGATAATGACATGATTTAAGCCATAAAAAAGTTATTCAATTAAGTTATTTATTTTATATTATCTTATTATTTTATATACTTACTATTAAAATTATTTTAAAATCAATTAGTTATATCACATTATATAAAATCTACTTTGTTAAATATATATTTATTTTTGGATAAATATTAAATAATAATTTTAAAGATATAAAAATGGTTTAGATAAAAATTTAATAAATTATTAATTTTATTTTTATCTTGTGTAGATCACCTCTTGTTGTATATACTTATTTCTTTATTTAGTAAATAAACTATATTTAAAATTTTTCAATGAATTAAAATTAACCAATCCATTAAAAAATTTACTATTATTTATTTAGATAAAGAAATATTCATATAAAACATATAGTGGATTAGATAAGATAAAAACTAGAGAAATTAATGATTTATTAAAATGTTGCTTATGATCTATTTTATATAATTAAAATTATTATTTCATATTGATTAAATAATGTGTATATAATAAATTAAATTATACATAATATGATGGAGTCTTGATATTTCAAAATGATTTTAACAATAACTATATAAAATACTAAAGTTTATACGATTTAGTAAAAAAATTCATTACTTTATTATTTTATATTGATGATTTTTGGTATTCAGAAATAAATAATATTTAACATAGTTTGAATGGATTAAACTGCTTGGATACAATTTATCTATAATTTGATGAGCATTCTAACTAACTAAAAATTTGAAAAAGTTTCGAACTGATTTCAAACTCTTTAATATTTTGATTTTTAATTTTACATTTTATGACATGTTACTCTTCTATCTTCGATTTATTTATTTATTTATTTTTGGCGTGAACATCTCATAGAGTATGACATGGCTTTTAGAGTTTCTCTGGTGAATAGCACTTAACACCAGCGGTTCCACATTTCTTGAGCAATATGCTATTTGGAGCTGCGCATGTTCACGCGCCCAAGGAAGTTGCTGAGAGCACGCATCAGCCCGGTACGCGCGTGCAAAATCCGGACTGCGATACTCTGTTCCATTTTCCGCCGAAATTGAGATGGTCTTGTCTACTCAGCCGCATGTGCTACGCATTCACGGTACAAATTTGGAGTTGACATTTGCTGTCTGTGGGCCTTCGGCCTTTGATTCTTGCACCCATGCGCACGCCATGCAGTTATTGAGCTGCACGTGGCGTTTGCAGCTATTTCTCCTCCTCAACACCTAAAATGTGGTAACATGAACAGCCCAAAGAGACAACTCATTCAACAACTATTTGAATGGATATTATGTGTATAAGCTATGAAAATCGGAATTTTATCTTCATTTATTACCGTGAAATTATTGTACGCACAAATTAGAGAATCTAATGAATGGGTGAACAAAGAATTTATTACCTTTGGGAGATTGCAATTGTTCGATTTAACGTGTGTGTTTCTACAAATGTACAGCCATGTATTACTACGCACCCTCTAATACATGCCCTGTTGCACCAATCTCCAATCAAGAGGCTATTTAGCCAACCCACCCTATATTTTACTTTTTAACATTTTTTATATTTTTTCAATTATTTATTTCTATATATTATTCATATTTTAATCATTTATCTTGATTCTTAACTTATCTACCTTTCTAATAAATACATCAATAAACATTATTCGTTATATTATTTTGTCTTTTCCACGATTCACTCCCCAATACGCTATACACCCTAATACATCCTCTAATGCACCCATCCAAACAGACGCTAGTTCTATTAAGTACAAAGTTGTGTGGTATTTCAAATATTTCTAGATCCTTACATCCAAAGCAAATAAGGCAAGACGATGAGAGACTCTGCATACGTTACCAAAGTAATCCCTCCTTCGGCTTCAGAATGTTACTCTTCGAAATGTTCTTTTTTTTATTTTCATGTGATGATAGTGCTTGTGTTGCGTTAGACACAAGAATTTCCAGCTAGCTCTTGCACCTCAGATATTGTTTTTGAAGCATACTCCAAGAACAGTCTTTGTTCCTTTTGTAATAATCCTATTGGAATTTGTACAGGAGTTTAGATTATTCATTAAACTCGTCGTGAGATTTAAAGCAATACATATTAGATCCAGCTACTGATGATTAACCGTGGGAAGGACCACAATGATGAGTGAAATGAACCTATTTACATTCGCAACTCTGCATTATCCTTTTAAGAGCAGGTGGGATGTTCAATCCAATGAGCTGCTAGTGAAAGAACTGACCAAGTCACCATCAATAACATGCCGGATGTTTTTTATTGTGAACTAAAAGATGGCTACAAGCTACCAAACAGTGAGTAAAATATAAAATTTTCTCTTTTTTTACGTTAATATAAAATTAATTAATTATTCATAATCATCCCATTTTTTTCTATATCACTACTTATCTTAAAAAATATATTTATTTACATCGTCACCTTTTTTATTTTGAAAATGAACAATTTAAAAACTTTTAAAATTTACATTTTGTCCCCAATTTGTCTTAAACGAATTAAAGATATTTGACTCTTTTTTTAAAATCCGATAATAAATAATCTCACTGATCATTGCAATAATTACTTTGAACAAAAAATTAGCCCCCCTTTCAAATGAAGTTTTATTTCCTGCTTTCCCCATATGATAGTTTCATAACCAAACCAACGAACATAAAACATATGTCGACTCAAATCACTTGCACGGAGTCGCCGTATGATCTGTGAGTTTACCTCGATTAAACCAGTCCTCAGAAATCCTCGTCCCATACATGTAAGTTGCCTTGTGCCTTCAGGAGAGGTCTGTTGTCTTACGTCAAAAACAGTCTCCGAGTCAAATTTTCTTCTTCCCCTTAATCTTTTCTGGGGAATATTTCACCTAAGCTTGCGTTGATTACATGAGAATTAGCTGGCCTAATACCTTCTCAAACCCACCCAGCGGAGCTTCAATATATAAAGCTGGGCAAATCTTACAATAAACCCGGCCAGTTAGTTTCTTGTTTCGGATGAAGGATTTATACATCTTGGATTTCACTTATCCACAGCCGGTCGAGGCAGCAGAGTTAGGCACTGGGTCATGAGATGAGGAAGATATTTTCTCAACTGCACTTGACAAGCCTCTCCACGTACTTACCAGTTGAAAATTACGTTGATTGGACGATTTATCTAATTGGACGACCTTTTTACATCGAATGTGGACTGCCATCCGTTTTTAATGCATTAGTGTCTATTTGTAGGTCACCAATCGACCCATATACACACCACCATTCTCCCATTCTTTACAAAAAGCGTGCGGGCAACATCCAGCCTACAACCAAAGGCCAAAACTCCAACAACCATCCAATGATTTCATTGCCGACCAATTAAGGATTAATTTTGCGGTAATATTCGGACAAGGATGAGGGTGGATTTTTGTAGACAATTGTTGGAGTGGACATATTAATTATCCATCCGTGAGGTGTCAATTAACTGAGATTGCCCATCTACACAGCTTAAAGTCATCAGCGTGAGTAATTAAGAAGACGAAATTGTTGCGCCCCCACATGGGTTGCTTTCACTTTTAATCAGTTAAAAAGAGATGAAAAAGAATAGTTGAGTCTCAGTGAATTTGCATTTGTAAAGGCTAAGAATTGGGTGAAATTCGCCCATTATTCACAATCCTTTTTAGGATGAATGCTAATTAGAACATGAATTCATTGAGCCTATCATTATCTTAGTCATCCAAAATTTGCTATTGGGTGTTTTTAGAAATAAAACTTTCTTTTGAAAATGAAGACGAAATGAAATCAGCCATTACAAAGTAATGTCAGTCATGGGGTAAGTCAAGATGAAATAGACAGCTCTTCAGATAAGAAAAACAAGTAACGATAGAGAAAAATGAGTCCTTGCCTCTATATATCACATGGTGAAATAAATAAACAATCAAAAGAAAGGTTTTTTTTTTTTAAAAAAAAAAGAGCTCACATTTTATTCTCTACAAGACCTGATTGATTAGTCGGAAAGGATTAGAAAAGAAAGAAGATGAGAAAAAATAACATCAGCAATGGATAGAATAATAAATATGAATAATAAAATTAAAATAAAAAAATAATAATGATAATACATAACATTGAAAAAAAAGTAAATTATGATTATAAGCATATATTACATTTGGGATAAAAATCTTCCTTTACCATTCTTTTCAATTCGATTCAAGGAATCCATCAAATGAGTGCGCATGGAGGTGGCTTTGGGTTGTTTCCCCCAAGCAAAGCACCGACTAATAGATGCATTGGCATCAGCGTGAGACTCATGCAACAATAGATTGTGATTGGCTCCGTGATCCGTTGATGGTAATTTCAAATATATATATTTTTAACGAATGATTATTTACCTTACATCAAAAAGCAGGTATCTATTATTTGGAACAAACATTACTGGATGAATGAGACATGCACGGAGCGCAGATCCAGTGCAGCAGCAGACACGTTGCATTGAGCTTTTAATCAAGCTGATAAGATTGATGGTGGTTAGTTGGGGGTGCTATAAGAATAAAAGATGTAATGTGGGTCCTGACACATGGGTGAGATCCAAATGCATTTAATTTAATCCTACTACTTAAGTGGCATAATCACCAAACTATCATTGCCTTTCTCCTACTATAATTATTGTTTGCTTCATCCAATCCAGAGAGAGAGAGAGAGAGAGAGAGAGAGAGAGAGAGAGAGGCTGATTGCTGATGGGATTGGGTTGGGTTAAAACTTAAAAGTGGTGGAAATGCATTCATGGCACATGCATTCGGTGCGGCGCATGTGACAGTCCAACGCTGCTACACTTCTTGGCTTGGCAACTGGTAGACCCACTAAGTAGAAGACAATAAAAAATTGAGAAGGCAGAAAAACATTGTTAGAAGTAATTGGAAAAAATATAAAAATGGCTGTGTCCAGTAAAGATGTAATTTCAGATCAATTGAAGTGGCACAATAGGATCTATGGAGTTAACCCTACTGAGGTAAAAAAAAATTAATTTATAATAACAATGGTGATGATGATGATGGATATTTGTAGTTCACTTGATGGGGGACGTTGAAGGTTTGGGGAGTCGACAGAGGAGAAAATAAAATTATATCATCAAAATATAAATTGATATTTGAATAAATAATATTAGTTATAAAGTGAATAAAAATAAAATAAATAATTTTTAATAAAAATGACGATATGATATTGAAAAAAGTATTATTAAGAAATAATTATATATCACACAAAGGTGTTAGGTTTCTTTTATATCTTGAATTTTGAAAGGTTTATAGACTTGTAGAGATTTAGTTGAGATTCAAGAGCTCAGCCCACAGGAGAGGTCATCGTGGTAGATCCTTAGGGTTGTCAAAGTAAGAGAGGGGGTTTTCAAAGTATATGTTGATTAAAAATAAAGGGAACAATTGTAAGTATATCTCTCTAAGTTGTGTTCATAGTAGATCTTTATCTTTCTTACATTGGTTTTTTCCGTTTAAGTTGAAAAGTATTTCACAAGAATTTTGCGTTTTCATATGTGTAAGTATTTATACTGTAATCTAATCTGTATATGGCTGATCTTATATAACCGTGGAATAAGCATCAAAGCTTTAGCAGCAAAAGGAAAAATAAATTTAAATTTTGTATGTATCTAAGTCTCCCTCTGTTCAAATATTCACTTGAAACCAGGCAATGACCTCACTGGCTTTAAATGGATGATGGGCTTAATTGGAAAATGGCTTCTCATTTTGGATTTTCAAAAGCAAAGACAGAGAGCAATAGCTGCTGTTGCAATTTTAGGAAGGCATGTTCGTTTGTATAATTAATGCTTTGTCTATATTCTTGGCAATAAAGTAGAGGGCATTTGTCACTCACACAACATGGCAGTGAAAATCACACTGGCGAGTGGTTGAAATCTTTGATTTTTGAAAGCTACCTCAGGGTTTTTTGCCCCTCGAAATTAAACCTTTTTTCCCTTCTTTATGTAATATATGTTTATCCAAATAACTTTATATTTTCATAACTATTTTATTATAACAAAAATGTGTCACGGATGTATAGAAACATTTTCACCGTAATAACAGTAAAACTTTATAGAATTTAATCTATTCATTATATTTAATGATATGTTGCTATAGAAATTAAAAATTTTATATCTTAATTGGATACTTAAACCAGTCACAAAACAGGAAGAATTCTAACATATACATGTTTATCCTCAAGTAAACTAAATGTTCCAGTCTGCTTACATTGTAAATTGAGATAATTTTTTAGATATTAACTAAACAAATAATATTAATGATTATGAATGGACTAGATGTTACAAATACATATGGATCCAAACCAAGCATTTTTATTATAATTGTAGTAAATACGCTTCCATATAAACATGATCCATAAAAAAATTGTTTATTTTTTATATATCTTATGTTTGTTAACTTTTTTGGACTATTATCATTTACCTTTTGTTTTTATTTTTGAATTTTCTAGCACTATCTGAAGAATTGAATTGATTGTGCTCTTTAAGTGCGTGTTTGAGAATAATATTAAGAAGTGTAAAAAAGTGAGTAAAACTATGTGATACAATGAGAAATAATAATTAAAAATAAAGTAAATTAAGATAAAATAAATAATCTTTTTATATAAAATATAAAAAGTAATAATTAAAATATAGGTCATAATAGAAAAAATAAGATTATTAAGTAATTAAGATATCAAATTGCATCAAAAAGTGTAAAAAGAGTGATGGAAAAGGATTAAAAAAACTTTTTTACATTTTTTTTCCCTTATTACCAAATTCCTCACCCTAAGCTCCATTTGAAACCAGAAAAAAAGGGTGGATTCTTCAGGCTCCTTTTATTCATACTTTCTAATGTAATTTGGCATATAAATTACTTAATAATCTTACTTTTTATTATTACTTGCATTTTAAATTATTATTCCTTATCTTTTATATAAAAATTCTATATGTTTTACATTTATTTACTTTATTTCTAATAATTACTCCATGTTGCATTATATCGCTTCCTCTTTTTATTTCTAAACTTTGTTTGGTAATAAAAAAAAAGTGATAAAATAAGTTTTAATTCATATTTACTTTTTTACTATTTGTAACATGATTTTACATCTTAACTACTTAATAACTTTGTTATTTTACCTTATTATCTATATTTTTAACTATTATTCTTCATTTTTTTCTTCATATTAAAACTCTAGCTATTGTCGTTATTTTTTATTTTTAATTATTACCCATCATAAAATATGATTTCCTCTTTTTTACCCCACAACTGCACCTTTTTTTTATCGCCTCCTTTTCCATTCCCAAACGGAATGGTATATCCAAACGATCAAAGATGACTTAGCCTCTATTTGGCCCCACTGTGAAATTAAGTACTTTTTAAAAAGTACTATTTATAATAAAATTTTAGTAAAAAGTACTGAAAGTAAAAGTATTTTTAGTATTATATATTTATTTGGTTATAATATGATGAAAGTACTTTTATTATGCAAATGATAAAAAAATTCTGCTTTAACTTCATCATTAATTATATTCAAAAGAATTATGCAAATAATATAATATACAAATTAAATTTTATGATTTAAAATAAGTATTAATAATAAAATATTTTTAATATATCTCATTAGCTTAGGAGAAAAAAAATACTTGATATTTTTAATATTAATATACATATATGATAAAATTAGATATATACAAAAATCTAAGTTGTGATAAAAATTTTATATAGAATCTAAGCTATACACTAAATAAATATAATCTCATTTTTGTAGAGAAAAAAGATTTTTACTATATTTTTTAAAATAATTTAAACTTATCAAATATTTTTTTATGTATATATATGTGAGATTTATTGCTTATTAGTTAAAAATAAATATTTAAATATAAAAAATAATATTATATACCTTGTCCATATTAAAAACTAATATCATGATGAAAAATTACAATAAAAATTATAAAAAATAAAAATTATTTTTATAATTTAAAAAGTAATATTAAAAACTTATTGGTTAGAAAGTAATTAAAATTTTGATGGACAACAATAATTATATCTTATCTAAATATTTGAATATAATTTTTTGTATTTAAGATATTATGTTTTAAAAAAAAAGAATAATATTATCTTAACACAAAAAGCCCATGGAAAATCTCCTACGATGCATTATTTTAACTTTTGCAGGACATTAAATTATTTTAAAATTTTCAACCAAAAACCATAGAAGTATGTTACGTTGGGGAGAACGCGAGGTCAAACGTAACCTTGCACAAATTGATTTGAATAAATCCGACCTGCTGGTCCCTGTGTATCGTGAAGACAGCCTGGCAGAGGATCAACGTCTTCCCTCGTAAAGACAACGGTGCGTCCTGGGCGACAACGACCGGAGGCTGCCTCAGATCCGTGGAGCGCAACGGAGTTCGTTGGATTGGAAAACTCCTCGTCATGTACTGCCACGTGTAACTGCGTAGCTGATATCTCATCATTTCGAAATCCCAATGAATCCTGACCTTCCGTACGGTGGGCAGAGCCTTGGATGAGCGCGGAAGTCGTTGGATGATGAGGCAGGTCAGACGGTTCCTACAAGATTGTGAATATATTAGGATGTGGTTGTTGGAACGAGGGGAGCTGAATATGTACCAATTTCGAGGTTGCAAATGATGGTTCACATCACACTCATCATTAATTGGTTGCATTGGATGCTTGGTGCATTCCAATGGAGCATGTGGAGCCCTGACTGGACCGTTAAACTTGTGGACCTCGCCCCCATACACATTTTTTTAGGAGAAAAATACATATTTACCCCCATCTATCAAAAATTATATATGCCTATATATGCATGTTCCCTTTGATTCCTCTCTACAAGTTCACGAGAAGGCCTGGGATTGGCTGGCTGAGGAGATCCAAGATTTGGAATTTTTAGCTATAGAAAGTGGCCCACTGTCATCAATGAGAGGGGGTACAATCATAAGACAGGCCTCGATATTCTGCCAAAGCACGGATGAGTTTGTTTCAAACGGCATCTGTCGCCATGTAGTTATTTTGAGCAAACCAACTGGAATCCCTAAGCCAACCAACTGGAATCCCTAAGCCAAATGAAACAGGCTTCAGTAGTTTGCATCTAGTCTGGCTCTAGTGACGTAGTTTGCACAGTAGAATCTCTTTTCTCCTTTTCTTCTCCTTCTCTCGCTGTTTTTCCTTATTCGGTTGCAATGGATGCGTAAAACAAGCATGCACTAAGCGTCTCCTATAAAACAAAGTGAGAAAAAGGAAAGAAACCGCTTATGGTTGATGCATGCATTTTAGTAAATGTAAAAAGGTCAAAAACAAAATCTTTTTCCTGGATTAACCCCCATTCATCTGTGTAGTTGTGGGGCGAGAAGTGAGGCCCGCATGCTTTTCCTTTTGAAGGGCAACAGAAGTGGGCCACCTGAAGCCAGCTTTTAGTTACACACCTCCTTCATTCATTACATAAATGATGAGGCCTACCATTCACTCTCTTATTGTCTTCCTCTCATCTACATTATTGTCTTCTCTAACAGTTTGTTTAAGCTTGCTTTCCCTTTTATTACTTGTCTCCATGTTCCATTGCATTTCATTCGACTATCATTCACAACCTCCACACGTGCACGCACATGCCCACAAAAAGAAGAAGGAGAGAAAAAAACACCCACAGCACACCTCACATTATATACATAAATATATATACATATATATATATATTAAATTGGAAGATTCTTTAAAAAAAGAAAAAAAAGAAGAAGAAAAACTCAATCAACCTTATTTCTTGAATCACCGAAAAGAGTAGAATTTTCCCACCCAAGAGATTTTGTAGTGCAAGGGCCATGTCTGTGTGGGGTGCTTGGGCCCTGGGGAGAGCATGATGCTTCATGCCCGGCAGGCACTGAGAAACTGCATGTGCAGCATTTATGGACTCAAACTAAAACGACAAAACTATGATATGTGTGTTCACATTCCCTCCTATACAATCCACAACAAGAATAGACAACTGTTGCTAGTGGTTTATAGATATTTGTTGGTTATAGCCATTAATTGCTTTTTAACTAACTGTTTGCGATGGGTGAAATTTCTTATCATCCATCCGTCGAATTCAAAGTCAGCATTGATTAATGCCTCCCATCTTCTTCTTCTTTCATGACCGATGCAGAGACACCTACCTTGGTTGCTTCTTTTGTCCGAGCAGTCCCATTTTCTTCCTTTGGGCACCTCCGAAAATAATGACACTTCCTCTGCTCCACCTATAGCAGCGTGAGCTTGAGCAGGAAAGGGATGGAAGAAATTGCCGAGCACGAAATATAAATTCATTACTGAAAATTTACTTACTATCAAAAGATTTTACACCCATAGTTACAGATGAACGGTCTTGATCATTTGTTCAGTCTTTAAATTCTTTTAAAAATTTTATTCATGGTGGAAAGTTTTTACATTCATGCATGGTCATGGATGAATGGTTTGGATAGTTTATTCAATCATTCAAGGATTATTACATAAGTTGGGCTGCAATGCACAATGATATATATGATAATAATATACTAATAAAATCAATATTTGTTTGTATGGTGCCATTAAAAATAATAAAAGAAGAAAGTTCAAGCGGTTGGAAGCTTTATGAGAGAGAGAAAACAATAGCAAGAGACAAGAGAGATAAGAGGAGAACATCAAATATTTATTTTGGTTTTTCCACCCCTTTTGTGTATTGAATTTGTTCTCAAATGTTATGCTTTTCTTATATAGTATTTTTTACTAAAGATTAATATTAAAAGGAGTAACAAAAAAATCCATTTGAATACTCAATATTTTAAAATGTGATCTTAGAACATAAAGTTTACCCACCCTTGATCAAAGATCCTGGCTCGGCCATTGAGTAGCCAGCAATAAGCTTTTTGAGTCCACATGTTATATCCAAGGGAGTCATCTGGTGGGGCACTTAAACATTGATCGGCATACAGGCCACAATAATAGGAAGAAAAATATACATGCTGCTTTGAAATTAAGTGGAATTTTCTATGGGCTATCTTCAAGTTTGGTGGTCCACTAGAGGATGATATGACTAATTTTAGGGGGGATTTTTTATATGGCCCCTGGTAATTCATGCTGTGGGTTTGCTCTTCAAAGTTGCTGCATTGGGTACACGTATATGTAGGTGCGAAGAATTGCCGGTTCACCAGTTGATGGGTCCACATCAGCACGGTTCGTTCTGTACCATGATTGGTGATCCCACATCACATGCTAGAGAGAGGGATCTGTCGATTTCAACGTGCCTCACAGCACTAGCACTGGCTGCAGTGGAATGGAAAATAATGCATGGTTCCTATTCTTCATTTATCTTGCTCATTTATAACTTGAATTTATTATAATTCAAGCTAAATACTATTTCAACATTTCATCTTTAGCTGTATCAAATCAAATGTAGTTTAACAAAGTTTAAGTTATTGACTTCAGTTCTATCAATAATCTTAGCTTATTTAACTTCAGTTGTTTATCAGCTTAGTTGTTACATTAGCTTTCTTCTTTTTCCTATTTTGCTTGCCAAAATAACCCATTACATTGGCAGGATTCATAAGCAAAAACAGTCCACATAGGATAGAAGTGATCTAACGGGGTTGATTTTTGGATTTAAAATCAATCATCTAGATCCAACACATGCAGGAAATTAAAATCTATTGACCCATATGCCCCTCGCCCTGAGGAAAGAGACCGATTCTGGCTTTCATCATTGTTTCGTTTGGGAGGTTTCCTCCTCATGCAACTTCGAAAGCATCCGTTTTACCAAAAATTGCTGTGTAGCTCTTTTTTCATAAGATGGATTAGCTACGAACATTTATGTCGAGCAGAGCCGCCAATTACTGCCAAAGTCATTACTGATGGTAGAATGATTGACAAGAAATCATTCTCAACGGAGGCTTTTACCAATCGAAGGTTATTCTCTGAAGAGGAATCTACTCTTAACCACTAAATGTTCGAAGGAATGGTAGGTGGGCCAACTTCAGAGCACTTCGACGAGTAAATTCACACTGTATACGGTGGCTTGGGATGGCACACATGAAAGGCGACAGACATGTGAACCCAGACATCCTGTCGATCCTCCTCTGCTGTAAATGCCTTGTGCGAAAAATATCCCATAATAATCATTTCACGGCCTACAAGTTTCAAAACAAGCCATCAATGGTCCAGTCTCCATGCGTGTGCACCACCCACCACCATCATGTCACCACACTTCATCCACATGATGTAAGGCATCCCGAATTCCACATCCCAACATACAGGATGAGAGGAATTGAGCTATAAGTCAGTTTACGATTAACATTACAAGGTGACTCTAGAGAATAAAAAGAAGTAGAATCAAAGCAGACAATACGGCTCGAGCACTGAGTTTAGCCGGTTGCTTAGGGTCATGACAATTGCCATGAACAAAAGATGGGAGATTTGTCCCTTCCTAAAGCAAAACCATTAGCAGTGGCCCCTCCTAAAATGGGGATTTGGACTAGACATTCTCGGGGGTGTCTCTAGGCAGAATTTAATGGCAGTAATTCTATTTCCAGCATTGTTGGTTTGACAGACCCGGCCACAACTAAGCAAGGATGCTGCCAACATTTCTTCATCCCATCTATGGCCTTTACTAGGTACCCCTATTATTTTTAGTAATCCAATTTATTTCGTACCAGTAATTTAGCTAAAATTGGGTGTCCTAAACCCATAATTGCACTAGCTAAATCAAGGGTTCCGAGCAATCCCTCTTTTGGGCATGAGCGTGCATCCATGGGGACCCACATGACCAGTTGATAGAGTAACAAACCGGTGGGTGGGGGGCTTGTGCATGAACTGGTGCACCAAAAAAGCTCCATGTCTATGATCAACTCAGACAATAATGATGGCCCTCTTGTACTCATGTGACATGGCCCCAACATTGCTAATCTACTTTTTAAATTCCTAAACAACCCCAACTGTTCAATAACAGAATCAGATTAGTGCATGTTCAATAACAGAATCAGATTAGTGCATGTTCAATAACAGAATCAGATTAGTGCATGTAACCTTGAAATGCACGTCTTAACTTCCACTCAATAAGCCAAAACAAGAGATGTGGGCCACCTTGTTGTGGGTGAGGTGGAAAGGGCCAGCTCTACCTTTACCATAGATGCCAACTTAAAGCTCCCCAGCCTGACTTTTGAAGCAAGGTACAAGCCCTTTTTCATAACAAGGACCTCTCAACTTGCATCCCAAGGATAAAGATCACATCCAAACAGACTATGGCCCACCAAACTGTCAAATCAATCACCAAGATGTTTCACCTGGGTGAATTGCTAACAAAATGGTAAGTACCCAAAAACAGTTCACACTCAATTATGTAATACAGACTACAAGTTCATGTTGTGTATATATACATATAAAAAAGAGGAATTATTACTTTGTTAGTCCACCCACATCTTATTTTTTGTAGTTTCGACAAGTGGATAACATGGTTTTATAGTCTCAAGTCCAATAAGTATGGTTTAATATGAAACAATTGGGTCATATGCAGTGAAATCATGGGGGAAGGTCAAGATGGGAAGCATGTTGCTTGAGTGAAAGTTGGGAAATGAAAGTGGAGCTGCACGTAAAATTATTATGCAGGGGGGGCTGTAGGGGACCCATTTCCAAGTGTATTGAAGGGTCCTGCCAGAAGCTGTAGCAGAGTAGTTTCCCTTTGGGAGGAAACAATGACAGACTGGAGCCACGAACAAGACACTCCACTGGCCAGTTGAATGCCTTACACGAAAGCCACCATCTTTAACTATGGCATTGGCATTTGCAAACCCAAAAATCCCTCACGTACCAGTCAATTACGTAGCATCAGCTGGTGCATTTGATTGGCCAGGAAACCAGCATGTGTCACGTTTGTTTCCCAGGCGTGGCTAAATTTCAAGCTCAGGAAGCCTAGATTCGAAGCCCGAAATCTCTAGCTGAGTGTTTACAG
>JAYJMB010057015.1:0-27466 GCA_036873735.1 Pouteria campechiana | reverse complement strand
TATCGACCCGGTAAAATTAGCAAAACTTTACAATAACAAAAATTTACATTTGTAAAATTTTCCAGGGCCTTACAATAGTGCATATAAGACCACATCAGAGACTAGATCCATAAGATTATAAGAAAGAAAACATAAATTCTCAAAAGAGAATGAATGACATTGAAAATTTAAAAATTATTGTTAAAAACATCTGTCTAATATGCCTTAAAGCACTGCCAAAGTAATTTAGGCAACTGTCCAAACTTGGACAAGAAACAAGGCTTCAAGAAGGAGAAAAGACTAAGTTCTAGACTCAAGCAAAGGTTAGGACACTGAAGAAGCAAGTTCAGACACTGCATGACCAAATTCAGAATCAAGTTTCCGACATTGCTGAATAAGAGGCCAAGATGCTGAAAATTCAAAGCCAAGTTTGAACATTGCAAAGTCAAATCAGGACACTGCAGAACCAAATTTGGACATTGCAGAACCAAGTTCGGACATTGTTGAAGAGAGAAACCAAGTGTGTTGAAAGTCCAAGTCCAAATATCCCAAGTGCTAAGTCTAGGACATTGCCATTGCTAAAGATGGTAAGTTCAAATCTTAACTTCAAAAATTGCCAACTCACTTCTAAACATAGCCTAAATTCAGTCATGCAGCCAAGATCACTTCGCGCCAACTCATGTCCAAAATCTTAACTTCAAACATGGCTATCCAATTCCAGACATGATAGTTCATTTTTGGACATAGGTGAAGAAAGTCTATTGCATGCTAAATAACTCAAGCTAGTCCATAATCTTAACTCTGGACACAGAGACTAAAGTCGAACATTACTGAATAGCCTTCAGACTTGAGAATCCACAAGAGAGCTTCATTTAATGAATGTCCTATTCTCCAATGGAAAGATTTTGAATATTAGTATAAAAGTAGTAAATAGAGGATGTCTCAAGAAGTTAGAGATTAAGAGAAATCTTCAGAAAGAGCTTGTGTGAGGCCTTGGAAATTTCACGGCTGACAGATTCAATTTGTTCTCCTTGTAGCTAGATATGGGTTGTATATGTGTGATATTTGTGACTAGACATGTAAAGTTATGATGGACATGGGTCATGGAATGAGTGTTATGATGAATAGGAAAGGAAATAGCAACAGAACATGGCAAAAAGTAGTATTTGTGAGTTGCATGTGCATGAGCTTTAGTGCACTGCTACAGCACTATAGGATGGGAGTTTATAATGCTCAATATCTCCCATCTCTTGGTAAAAACCTACTGTCAACCTTTACTTTTGCTCCCAAGCTTTAGAAACCATCCAATTTTGCGGTATTCACTGTGGCATCAGTAGGAACTCGATAACACGACATGGTGAAATGATCCAACACAACAAAAACTTAAAATTTTGGCTATTAGGAATAAAGCCACTACTGGAATATTTGGGATTTTACTGCTACAATTCAAGTTTGTGGATTCTAATCAGAGTAAACCAAGGGGTAAGCGATTTGTACCATTATTTAATATGTTTTGCCAAGTATAGCATCCAAATTTTATTTCATAAGCTAGATTTGTATAAGTGGTAGGTTGGAAAGTTGGGAAATTGTGAGTTACATGATGAAACAGATGTGTTGATTATGAATTTGAGTGAAGAATTAATAAAAGCATGTATATATGTAAGTTTGGGATAAAAATCCAGCTTAGTGGGTAGTTGTAAGCATGAGCTATACACATTGCCCATTAAATGTTTGGTGGAATGACCATTAGGAAGATGCAATTTGATTAATGCACATTAATAGTTCCTTAATGATTTTTTAATTAGGATTTGAATAAGTGATTAAATAAGTCTTAGAAAGGTATTTAGTTGTACTAGAAATGGGCACTTCAATGAGATGTTCTTTGAACTTTAGGTACAATGCGATGATCATAGTACTTGCCTTTTTTAATGCAGGGCCTTTCAATTGGGGAAGTGATCTTGAAAATATAAAGTTTAGAGTAAAGAGAATTGTTGTGGCTAGTTGTAAGGTAAGAAGATTCATTTATTTGTAATTACCCTATTATGTGTTTTAGTTGTACTTTCTGGGCATAGTTAACTATTTTGATTAGGATCATCATTTTGTGACAAAATATATGAATGCCATGATGCATAATGTATGAAATATATTTAGTTGGTTTGAAATTGGTAGGGTTGATTTGAAATCCTTACTACAGTGGTCAGTGAATAATGTAGTGCATCATAGCATGAATATGCATCATGAGTCATGTTGAGTTTGATCATGCATAGCTGAAAATGAAAATAGTGTTACTTGTGTCCAAGTTTTTACAAATAAGTGGAATGATTTAGAAAATGTTTGCAAAATAAAAGTTTTATTTTTCAAAATTATCTTTCTAATTAATTAAGAATCAATTAATTCTAAGTTTATATGAGCGAGTTATAACTAAAACAATGTAATGGTCTCCAAATTCAAAAGGTATCACTTTGAGGCTCTATGACTCAAAATTTAGGCTGATTTTGAACAAGTGATCAACATGAAAGTTGTAGTACTTGAAATTACCTATATAATAAAATAGGAATTACTTAATTTAAAGTTTTTATGAGAAAGGTATAGCCAAATTACTAACACTACTTTTAGTGGATGATGTTGAAATTTTAGCTTGGCTAGTAAAGCATGGATGTCTAACTAAAATTGAGACAAGCTGAGCAGTTGAAGGTTTAGTTTGCTAGCTTGGGAATGCCTTAGGAGGATAGATGGGACTGGTATTGATGCACTTTGGTGGCGTGGAGTCCAGATGGGCCTAGTATTGGTTATGCTTAGTGGCCATTGGTCTGTAGGCTAGGATTGGCTTAAGGGCTTGGCTGTGATGCCTTGGTAGCCCGTGTTTGCCGCCTGGGATGGCTGAAGAGATCGGAATTTGGCCTTGGCCTTGGTGGTGATGCTTGGATGGCTCTTTGACCTAACATCCATATAGCATGAGGCTCGGATGAATCTGGTTAATGACGCTCTCTTAATTACTTCACGAGGTGTGGATGGAGAACTTGCAATCCTTATGGAGCAAAGAGGGCGGGGAATGATCGCCAGGGCGAGATAGGCTTGGTCAAGGAGTGACTCCTGGTGGACTTCGTAGTTGAGGGTGTAAGGAGGGACAGGGACACACCTAAGTTATAGAAGGCTGAGTCTATACAATGAGTAGCCTTTTGAGCCTAGTTGGAGCTAGGGCAGGTGAAAGGATAGAATGAGATGGGTGAAGTGAGATAGCTATGATGGAATATGAATAAAATGAAAAGGTGCAAATGGTTCACAATATTCTTAGTTTTAGTACATATTAAAAGTAAATGAATCATGGTTCTATAGTTGCATTGCATGGTTCTCATTAGCATCATGACATCACTGTTGTGTTTGATTGCCTATTGTCTGCTTGGTTATTGTTTATTCACATACCTACTTACTGAGTTACCTGGACTCACCACATTTTGTTTTAATTTTTAGCTGACAGGTCGAAAGAGGGAACCCAATGTGGGGTTGGGGCACCTGATCGGGATAGGTCGTGTGTGAGCTGTCTAAGGTTTATTTCCCTTTTGCTAAACTTTTGGAATGCATATATTTGGAGATTTTGAAATCACATAAATTTGTAAATTGTGGAAAGGATGTAAACTATGACTATATAAACAGTTAGGTTGGCATGTCATTCTTTAGAGATATATGTGTATGTATTCCACTTTTCACCATCACTGTGCAACTTGAGGTTTTGGCATGTGGGAATGTATGTGGTTTGGTATGTTAGAACCCTTTGTTATATTGGTATTGTGTTAAATTGTGTGATGATGGATTGTATAAGTGTAGAATCCTTATGTTTTAGTGGAGATGCGGCCGATTTTCCAATGGGATTATCCTCTCGAATATAAGATGGTAGTTGATGAGTGAATTTCATACACATATATTATATATGTTTAAGCTTATTTATTTGCAAATCCTTATCTCTTTTCAATAAATTTAATGCTTATTCGTTGGATTTTACAGGTCCCTTGAAGATGGAAAAATGAAGAGAAAAAGAATAGAAAAGAAGAAGCTCAAGATTGGAAAGGAAGTAGCTACAAAGATGGATTGAAAATGTGACACAGACTAAGGCAAACAGCTTGCCCCGCCAGCACCAGAACTAGAAAGCACTGTAGGGCAATAGGTCGGCGCTGCCGATGCTCGAGGCAAACCCATTTTGTAGACTTTTCCACAATTGCATATTTTTGGGCTTTTTAAGCAAATACTTAGGTTTTTTCAAGGGTTCTTTGTACTTCCATTTTTTAGAGTTTTCCTATAGGGTTTAGAGCCATTTTTCAAAAGATTTCTTGTGAAGAAGAAGAAGGGATTGCAAGTAAGAAAGAAGAATGAGAGAAGTTGTTCTTCATTATTATCATTCTGTCTCAGGGAGTTGTTTTATTTTCTTTTATGAACTAAATCCCTTTTTCAAGGTGAAGATGTAGTCCTTTTTGATACTCTTTGTTATGGATTCTTGGATATTATTAATACTAGATGATCTTGTTTCATTCATGATGTCATTTGCAATGATATAATTTATTTTATTGCTTGATCACTAATATTATGAGTTAGATTATTTATCAAAGCATGGTTAAGGTATACACTATATACTAAACCATGAGCTCCCTTGAATGAGAAGGATAGATGGTTAAGGTATACACTATATGCTAAATCATTCTATTTTAGTTCTTATGTTCTTGAAGTTAATTGGTTTTCACGTCAATTATACTACACACCATAGGTAATTGGAATGAGTAAAAGCACTTGATTTAAACCTGCACACCTAACTGTAATAATATGACTTTTGAAAGAACGAACCCAATCGGTGCATTAAATCTAATATTCCATTAACAAAGGAGTATCATCTTGTGGTGAAATCAGATCCCTAGACTTCTTCATCTTATTAACTCCCTGCACTATCTTTAGCTATTTATTTACTTTTATTCTATTAATTTTCTAAAAATTATACCAAAACTTATTCCAAGTCTATTTAGTTGTATACTTAGTAACTATGATTAATTAAGTAGGTTTTCTATTCTTTGTGGGATCGACCCTTGCATTTGCACACTATATTGCTATATGTCGGTACACTTGTAAGGAATTATAATTTGAACAATCAAGTTTTTGGCGCCATTGCTAAGGAATAGTTCAAATTGATTTGATTAATTTAGTTGCAATTTTCTTTTTTTCTTGTCATAGGTTTATTATATTTAGGATTTTTAATTGTTTCTTTCTTTTTTTTGTTGAGTTGTGATTGCAAGGAAGAAGAATAGATAAAAGAAAACCCCAAAGGAGATATATCAGCTATGTGAGATGCTTGGAGTAAACTCACAATAGATGAGTGTTAGAGGTAAGTCTTGAGAGATGTATGAATTGAATTCTAACACTAAGCTTTCTATGCAGATGTTTGAATATGATGTGCTCCATGGTGATAAACCAGAAACAACTAATTCTTGCTAAGGTATGTTCTACTTGTGGTATTTCTGGTCATTCATACAATGCTTATCCTTATAGGTAGAGTTTTCTAGAATGTTTACAACAAGCCAATGTGATGAATTTCTACAACCAACCACCCCTTGACGATCCATATACTGGTTGGAGAACTCATCCCAATTTTTCATGGAATAATGTTCCAAATCAGATTCATTTTGTAATGTGTTTTCAATCAAAGAAACCTACTCTGGAAGAAACATTGCAAATTTTTATCCAGGTAACACAAACTAAATTCCAAAATAATGAAACAAGGTTCCAAAATATTGAAGCAAGATTCCAAAATGTGGAGGCATCCATGAAGATGATAGAGACTCATTTGGAAAAAATTGTAGAGGCTGTACAAAGTCACACATCTAGAAAGCTATAAAGTCAACCTGAGCAAGTAAAAGCGATCACAACATTGGAAGATGGTAAGGTAATACATGATAAAGTTGATGATGTGATTAACTATTTCAATATCTTTCCAATTGATGAGGAGGAGGTGAATATGAGGAGAGCTATGTTTCCAATTCTTAACCCTCCACTCAACTACAAGCCACCACTACCTTACAATCCACCTATCCCATTTCCTATGCATTTGGAGCTAAACAAAGTTGTTGAAAAACCTTACAATGGCAATGAGTAAATTCTGGCGTTAGATGTTTTCCCACAAGAAAAAGCTGGTGAGATGATTGAATTTTCTAATGAAGGCTCAAAAAAGGAGGAGATGAAAGGAAAATCTGAACTGGAGCAATTGCCTCATTCTTTAAGGTATGCATCTATAGGCAATGATTTATGCTTTCTACTGATTATTTCTTCTTCTTTTATAGGTATGGAGGAGTTTTCAAGAGAGCCCATAAACACAGTTGAAGGAGACGAATTAGAAGATATTGCATTATTCAATAATATTTTGGGAGCACCAACATTTTCCAAGCTAATAAAAAGTTTCAAAGAACCAAAATACAGAAAAGCTAAATTCCATTTCAAAGATAGGAGGCCATACTTGGGCTAAGACTGTAAATCAAGCGCTTCTTGAGAGGCAACCCAAGCTATTGTTTTTTAGTCTTTTCAATTTTCTAGAAGTAATGATGTTTTTACATTATTAAAGTAGGCTAGTGCATTAGTTTAATTAAGTTTCTTATGATTATTAAGTTATTAGATTACATTTATATTTTCATAGTTGTTATACTTAATATATTGTTGTTTCATGTTGACAGGATAAATGCATAAATAAAGAGTTCAAGAAAGGAGATCAAATTTAGAGTGATGAAATAAACTGGAAAAGAGGGTTTTCAAGGTAGCAAATCCACAAGAAGGAGGTAGTGAGTGTGCCTCCGGCACCAGGACCATTCAAGATATAAAAAAAATTGCAAGAGGCAGTGGGGTTGCGCCACCTCACGGCCTCCCCTTCTCTTAAAGCCCACACGCACACACTGCTTTTCCCTCTCCCCTTTCATTCAAGCTCTCATCTCTCTCTCTCTCTCTCTCTCTCTCTCTCTCTTTCTCTTTCTTCTCTCCAAAACACACCCTCAAAACCTAAAACCCATTCCTACACTCCAAAACTCAAGGATTCACACCCAAACTCTTCCTTTTTCCATTCAATCCTTAGATTCGACTCTCCCATTCCACTATTCATCATCTTCCTTAAGAAATTTTTCAAGTTGGGTTGACAAATCTGTGCACATCTATTGGATCACAAGTAAGTTGCTTAGATCATTTCAATCTTTATTCTATTAGCTTTCTTGGTGAAGTGCTTTGTTTTTATGATGGTTTGAGAAGGTTTGGAGTTGGGTTTTAGTGTATGGAGCTTGGTTGAAGTTGTACACATCAAGTGTTCGGTGAATTGCTTATGCCAAGTTGGGTGTGGGTTTTGGTTGGGCATATGCTGCAAGATTGCATGTGATTGAAGTGGGTGTGTATTGGGATTGAATTTGACAAGATATCAAGGCATTTGTTGAGAAAATTCTATGTGCATGCTATGTGTTTGATAAAATGCCTTGGTGAAGAAAGTGACTTCATTCTTTTGGTGTAAGCACATATTCTTATTAGTGCTTATGATTCTTTCATAGTTAAGTGGAGTTGTGTGGTTTGGCTTTGAAGAAACTTGGTAGAATTGATTCATTGTGATTGCTTAAGCATGGTGCTCATACTTTCCTTCTAGCACTATGACCATGCCTCCAAGGAAAACTTTGTGTGTCAGTCTCTCTAGGAAGAGAAGGACAAGAGATCCTAATGCCCCACCTGTACCCATGTTCTTTAATGAACAAGCAGAAGAAATTTTCAATAGTTCCATGATTAATCATGA
Source organism: Pouteria campechiana (assembly GCA_036873735.1). NCBI lineage: Eukaryota > Viridiplantae > Streptophyta > Magnoliopsida > Ericales > Sapotaceae > Pouteria > Pouteria campechiana. Next base: position 19,695 of record JAYJMB010057015.1, on the reverse strand, counting down.
AGAGATAAGGGAGAGAGGCTTGGATACAACCTACACTCATATAGCCAACCTTATTCAAGCTCAGCATTGTATGTCCTTCACTGCTCAGCCAGAGGTCGTAGTGGTGCCTTTGGTTAGAGAATTTTATGCCAATGCTAGAGTGCAGTTAAGAGCAGACTCTACAGTGCTAAAAGTATTGGTACGTGATCAGATGGTTTCTTTTGATAGAGCTACTATTAATCAAGCTAATGAGTTGGAAGAAATTGAAGAAGACAATTATTCTACTTGGTTGGCACAAGGATCGGATTATGATGCTATTATTTCTTACCTTGCTCATTCTGGTAATAAGTGGAAGACTATGCATGATAAGGTTATTAGTTTTCCAAGAGGGCAGTTAGAAGTAACAAGCAAGGCATGGATTACTTCATATCAGAAAAATTGTTGCCTTTCAACCATGTGTTTGATGCTATAATGGAGCAAGCTGTGCTCAATTATGCCAATTACATAGGGTTGTTTATTGATGTGGGCCAAGTGATTTAGCGCTTCATTATCTCTTTCATCACTGGGAGGCTCACTAGTGGACTGGGACACCTTTCACTCATCTGCCGGTTGTGTCCCATAGCTAGAGTTCCAATCTCTACTCCGAAAGAAACTTCAACAACCTCTATTGATCATTAATGATGTAGTGATAGATTCATTTGAGAAGACAATAAATAGAAACGCAAGGGCCAATCCTTCATCTTCACCACCTAGCTCTTCGCAGTAAAGGCCCACAAGAGGTTTTTCTTCTAAAGAACCTTCACTTGCTAATCTCCAGACTTGTCTTGTGGGTATTCAAAGTTATAGAAGGCAAATGATGGACCAGAGGAAGATGTACAAGTATATGGTAGATCACAATAATGCCCTTGCCGCCATGCTCTGGAGCTACAACATATCACTTGGCGATAACTCCATTATCTTCCCACCTCCACCTACACTTCATGATGTACCAGATGAAGATTCAAGTTGGGCGCAAGATGACAGCTCAGATGAGTGATCCATTTTAGGGAAGTCCTTGTTTTCCAATCCTTTATTCCACATTAAAGACAATGTTGTGTTTAAGTTTGGGGGTGTTTAGCATTTTATTTATGTTTAGGGATGTTTTTGTCTAAGTTTGGGAGTTGTTGCAGTTTATTTAGTTTGTGTGTCATGTGTTTAGTTGGGTTGGCTAGTTGGAGTTGCTTATGTGTTATGTTTAAATTTTTATGTTAACTTAGCTAAAAGAAATCCAAGAGCAACTATGTTAATATGCTGAAACTTAATAGGAGGGATTCTCTCTTGATCATCAGTAACTTATACTAAATTTGTGATTATCATTATACATGATTTAGAAGAAGGGATAGATGTTACCTTATGATTTAATGATTCTTATGATAAGTCCTTCCTTTTCATGATTGATGAAATTTTCATTAAGCACATTATGTTATGATTATGCAAAGTGAATGTTGATGATTTGATAGAGTTGTGAATTTAGTAACTTATTTTGGTTGACATAATCATTCTAGAACTTGTTTGATTATCCCTCAAGGTGAAATCCTAGATTACATGTTTACTTGGAAGTGATTTAGGCAATTTTTTGATCAGTTTGAGCCTTTCAAGCTAACCTAGTACATTCATGTCACTAGTGTCCCTATTGAGCCCTATGAGAGAATGGCATATGCAAAGTATGTAAAAAACCACCATTCAACTTTTCTTTTGTTAGCCTCATCATCAAACCTTTTTAGCCTGAAAAACCATGCTTGACTTATAAGAGACATATTCTATATATATGGTTGTTAGAGAGGTATGAGTGAAGTAAAAGAAATTAAGTTTGGGGGGAATTGAAAAGAAGAATGCTAAAAGAAGAAAAAGGATAAAAAGAAAAGAATTAATAAGGAATCATCTTTTAATGGGAGAACCACATCCACGAACTCAATAGAAAACAAGTTTGGGGGTGTGGTAGTAATATAGACCATAATAGGGGGGGATCACATCCCAAGGAACTTGACAAAAAATAAGTTTGTGGGTGTGATAGTAATAAAGCCCATAATAATAAAAATAAAATAAAATATAGCCCAAATGAAAAATTTTTCTTAAGAGAGTGAACACTCTTATGTAATTCCATTATGATCTCTTACTTTGTGAATACTTACTTCTTTTATTTGTTAGCTAAACCCAAGGCCCCATTACAATCTTAATAAAGACCTATTGATCCCAGTGAATAGAGTTGTCTACATTTGTTGAGGGGGAATATGAAAAGCAAGCCTATGAAGTGTCTTGTGAAGGCCATTATAATCACTGGTTTGCAAATTATTGATTGAAAAGTATACATGTAGCATATAATTGACCTTACACACACATACATTTTCACTTCATGAAAAGATTAATGAAGCATGAGTTTCATGAGATTACTTGGTAAGTGTCTTGAATGATTTTTGAATTATATGTACATGTGTAATTTGTCTGACATGTTACTAACTAATTAAGAAAAATTATCCTAACTGATTCATGAGTTTAAATTTCTAGTTTGCTTGAGGACGAGCAAATAAGTAAGTTTAGGGGTATTTTATTATTTAATTTTCATACACATATATTATACATATTTAAGCTTATTTATTTACAAATCCTTGTCGCTTTTAGAAGATATTAATGCTTATTTGTTGGATTTTATAGGTGCCTTGAAGATGGAAAAAAGAAGAGATAAAGAATGGAAAAAAAGGGCTCAATATTAGAAAGAAAGCTATTAGAAAGATGGAGCAAAAAAGCAAAACGGACTAAGGCAGACAACTAGCACCACCAATGCCAAAACCTGACAGCATCGCAGGGCAGTAGGTCAGTGCTGCCAGCACCTAAGGTAGACCCATTTTGCTGACTTTTCTGCAATTGCATATTTTTGGGCTTTTTAAGTAAAAACTAAGGGTATTTCAAGGGTTCTTCCTACTTCCATTTTTTGGAGTTTTCCTCTAGGGTTTAGAGTCGTTTTTCAAAAGATTTCTCATGGAGAAGAAGGGATTGCAAATAAGAAAGAAGAAAGGGAGAAGATGTTCTTCATTGTTATCATCTTATCTCAGGGAGTTATTTTATTTTCTCTTATGAACTAAATCCCTTTTTCTAGGATGAAGATGTAGCCCTTTTTTATACTCTTTGTTATAGATTATTGGATATTATTAATGCTAGATTATCTTATTTCATTCATGATGTTGTTTGCAATAATTTAATTTATTTTATTGTTTGATCACCAATATTATGAGTTAGATTATTATCAAAGGGTAGTTAAGGTACATACCATATGCTAAACCATGAGCTCTCTTGAATGAGAAGGATAGATGGTTAAGGTACATACCATATGCTAAATTATTCTATTTTGGTTCTTATGTTCTTGAAGTTAATGGGTTTTCATGTCAATTATGCTACACACCATAGGTAATTGGAACTAGTGAAAGCACTTGATTTTAAATGCACACACCTAATGATAATAATCTTATTTTTGAAAGAACAAACCCAAGTGAGGCATTAAATCCAACATTCCATTGATAAAGGAGTATCATCTTGTGGTGAAATCGGATCCCTAGACTTCTTCATCTTATTAATCTCTCTGCACTATCTTTATCTATTTATTTACTTTTATTCTATTAAGTTTTTTAAAATTATTCCAAATCTTATTCCAAGTCTATTAGTTGTATACTTAGTAACTAAGATTAATTAAGATAGTTTGTTGTTCTCTATGGGATTGATCCTTGGCATTTGCACACTATATTGCTATATGTCCATACACTTCTGAAGAATTATAATTTGAACCATCAGAGTGCTCGTAGAGTGGGGCACTATAGAGTGGTATTAGAGCTGAATTTAGGATTGGTACCAAAAGATAGTAAGGCTAAGGATAAGTCCAAGAATAGTGATGGTATTAGGAGCTGAAATGAGTAAGAGAATGACATGCTTGGTCTAAAATTATATGTGAGTTTATGAATTGATAAAAACTTAGGGGAATGTTAGCATAACTAATTTCTGCTTATGAATGTTTATATAATCTTATAATCATGATTTTATGATGTCATTTGTGTAGTAATGACACCAAGAAGAAGAATTAATAAGGAAAAAACTCCTATGGTGGAGGAGAAACCACCAAGGCAGTCTACCCACACCTACATGACTAAAGTTATTATTAGAGAAGCCCCAGTGGAGACTTCCAAAGTAGAAGAGGTGCTAAGGTTGACTCAAAATGAGGAGGAAGAAGTGGTAAGTGAACCCTCCTCTGGCTACAATGAGGCTGGACCTTCAAGGGCTGCTAAAGGAGCTATGAGGGAAGATAGACCGGGTATAGCTATCTCCAGGGGTGGGGCAATTCCACCAATTTTGTGTCAGGTAATGGGGCTAGAGCTTAGCACTATGACGATGATAGCTAGGATTGCTCAGACATTACAAGAGTTGGCCTAAACATAAAGAAGAAAGGTAGATGAGCCTCAAAAACTGGTTAGGCTAAGTGCAAGGCTGGCAACTGTAGAAAGAGATGTGAGGCAGCCCCTCCAAGGACAACCTAATCCGCATTTATACATGAAGGCTTTCCAAAACATGAAGCACCTAGTTTTCAAAGGGAAAAAAGACTATCATGTCAATGCATGGCTTAAAGGTATGGAGAGAGTCCTTATATATATATATGCAGTACCCAAAAGAGCATAAAGTGTTATATGGGGTTTATCAGCTAGAGGATGAAGCCGAGCATTGGTGGGAGGCCAAGAAAATGACTTTTTTGGGTAATGGAGCAGGAGTGTCTTGGGCAGAGTTCAAGGAAAGAATGCTTTGCAAATATGACCTTGTTTCAAGGAAAGAAAACTATAGAGGAGTATGATGAGTAGTTCAGGTCCTTGGCGAGATTTATGCCATAGGCCTAGCTGGACTCACTAGAGACAGCTTAAAATTTTCAAGGGTGATTGAGACTAGCCATTCGACAGAAGATAGCTCCACTCACATTGACCTGGTATGAGGAAATTTTAGAGCGTGCTCGCATATTAGAGCAGGAATAAAAAGAAGCCCTAAAAAGAATGGCTAGTCTCAATCACCGCTTGAGAGCAGTGATTTGGGGCATAAAAATACAAAGCGGTATTTTTATGCCCAACGTCAGAGAGTGAAGACTTACTTGTGATACTGAGTTGAGGCATAAAAAGAAGCCCTAAATCGAGAAAAGCGGTATTGTGATTTCAGAAAGAGTCTATTTTTACTACAAGTAGCCAAGACATATGAGATCTGAGTGCCCACCATTACCTAGAAGGCTAGAAGCTCGCTAGGTAAGGTCCACCTAGGATAGATGGGAGAAACGAGACAAGCATCTGAAGGGAAATGAGGACCCAGGAAAAGGAGGCCCCTTGTTTCTTATGTGGGGGAGCAAGCCATATCTGGCAGGATTTTCCTCCAGTACCGGGGAGGATTGAGAGTGTAGCTTCCCGAGCACCACTGCAGCTTGAGCTTGGCGGAGTATAGATGAAAGGCCGAGGCTGTGGGCCTAATTTAGTTCCTGGAGGACCACAAGGAGAGCAAAGACTTGCACTGACTACCATGGTTCAAGCGACAAATGCTCAGAAAGTACAAGTTATGGATCATGTGATCACATGTAATTTCTTAGTTTGCGATTATATGATATACATCTTATTTGACCCGGGTGCATCGCAGTCATTTGTTTCCATTTGCATTTGTGGATAGAGCTGGTTTGTTTAAACACTTTATGCAGCATGTGATTGAGGTATCTACTCCATTGAAGCAGTTAGCATAGCTTTAGAGATATGTCACAGGTGCCCATAGTGATCGAGAGTAGGCAATTTTATGTAGATTTAATTGTGTTGAATATGGACGGTTTGGATATTATATTAGGGATGGACTAGGTAGCTAGGTATGAGGCAAGGATGGATTGCAAGACTAAGTAGGCGATTCCAAAGACCCTTGATGCAATTGAGATTATTTTTGTAGTTCACCTAAGGGTGAAATGCCAAAGCTTGTCTCAGCCATGAAGGATCTTAGCCTAGTGAGGAAAGGGTGTGAGGTGTATTTAGTATCCACTATTGATGCACACTCTAAGCACTGAGCATTGGAAGATATATTTGTTGTATGTAAATTTCCAAATGTATTTCTTGGTGAATTATCTGGATTGCCTCTAGAAAGAGAAGTAGAATTCTGCATTGACCTACAACATGGAGCAGAGCCAGTATCCAAAGCTCCATGTCAAATGGCACCAGTGGAGTTACTAGGGTCAAAGATACAATTATAGGACCTTATGGATAAGGGATTCATCTATCCTAGTGTGTCATCATGAGGTGCACCAGTGTTGCTCATAAAAAAGAAAGATGGGAGTCTATGGTTCTGTATTGATTGCAAGGAATTGAACAAGGTGACCATTAAGAACAAGTGTCCATTGCCCACGTTTGATGATTTGTTAGATCAGTTGCAAGGGGCCATAATATTCTTTAAGATAGATTTCCAATCTGGATATCATCACTTGAAAGTTAAACCTACAGACATACCCAAGACGGTGTTCAAAATGCTATATGGACACTATGAATTCCTGGTGATGCTGTTTGGGCTAACCAATGCTCCTACTATATTTATGGATCTGATAAACAGGGTGTTTAAGAAATATTTGGATCACTTTATGATTGTATTTATTGATGACATTCTGATATATTCAAAAACTATCAAGGAGCATGAATCACACTGGAGGTTGGCATTCCAGAGATTAAGAAAAGAAGATTGTATGCTAAATTGAAGAAGTGTGACTTCTAGATGAACATAGTAGCATTTTTAGGCCATATTGTGTTGAGCGATGGCATTTAAGTGGATCCTCACAAAATTGAAGTCGTGGTAAACTAGCCTAGACCTACAATAGTAATAGAAGTCCGAAGTTTTCTATGGTTAGCTTGGTTTTATCAGTGATTTATTAAAGGGTTTTCTACCATTGCCATGCCTTTGACACAGCTGATTTAGAAGGGAATTTCATTTGAATCTGCCACTCAATGTGAGAAGGCTTTTCAGGAGTTAAAAAGATGATTGGTAAAAGCACCGGTCCTTATCGTGTCGTCAAGTAGAGGCAGATTTGTGGTATATAGGGATGCATCAAAGAATGGATTGAGGTGCATTTGATGTAGAATGGGAAGGTAATAGCCTATGCATCCCGATATTATGGCCTTATGAGCATAACTATCCCACCCATGATCTAGAATTAGCAGCTATAGTTTTTGATTTAAAAATTGGGAGACACTATTTATATGAGGAGAAATCTGATATATAAACTGATCATAAAAGTCTAAAATACATTTTTACCAAGAAAGAACTAAACATGAAGCAGAGGAAATGATTAGAGTTGCTTGGGAATTATGACTTGAATATCTATTATCACCTAAGAAAAGCAAACATGCTGGTTGATGCATTGATCAAAAAATTTAGGAGTAGTCTGGCTTGTATGCTTACCAAGTAGAATGAATTGTTTGAAGAACTTGGGAAGCTAGATTTACATGTGGGAATGAAGGGAATGGTTACTCAAATATGTAAGTTAAGTATTCAGCCCACCCTGACAGATGAGATCTGAACAGCTCAAGATGAAGTAATAGATGAAGAATTTCAAAAAACTGAGATTAAGAGCACAATAGAAAAAATTGATAGATTTTACAATTTGCACTGATGGCCTTTTGTGATACAAAAATTTTTGGTGTTTCCGAAAGGATTGGTGGTAGTGCAGAAAGTATTAGAAGAAGCACATTATTCACCTTACACCATTCACTCTGGTGGTAATAAGATGTATCATGACTTGAGATCTCAATATTGGTGGAGTGGTATGAAGGCCGATATAGTCAAATATATAGCTAAATGTTTGACATGCCAGAAAGTTAAGGCAGAATACCAAACATTAGGCGGGTTACTATAGTCTATTGAAATCCCTAAATGGAAATGGATAGATATTACCATGGATTTTATCACTGGTTTGCCAATGACCACGACTAGATACAACAATATTTGGGTGATTGCTAATAGACTGACTAAAGTAGCTCATTCTATACCTGTCAAGACTACATTTACTACTGAAAAATATGCATGAATTTATCAGAAAGAAGTTGTGAAGTTACATGGTGTACCCAAAGTGATTATTTCAATTACAGGCTCAACGTTTACCTCCAAATTTTGGAAGGCATTGCGCAAAGCAATGGGAACATGGTTAGATTTTAATAGCAATTACCAACCCCAGATGGATGGACAAACTAAACTAGTGAATCAGTAACTTGAAGACATGCTTAGGGTATGTGTCTTGGGTTGGGGCAAGGCATGGAGCCAAGATTTCTCTCTAATTGAATTTGCTTAATAACAATTATCACTCTAGCATTCAGATGGCTCCCTTCTAAGCATTGTATGGGCATAAGTGCAAATCCCACTATATTGGATCGAGATAAGCGAAGCCACTCTAATAGGGCCATAGATTATTGTAGATACAGTTGAAAAAGTGGCTCAGATAAAACAAAAGATTTGAATTGCTTAGTTATACTAGAAGAGTTATGTAGGTAAATGAAGGCATGACCTAGAATTTCAAGTGGGAGACAAAGTTTTTCGAAAAGTATCTCTCATGAAAGGTGTAGTGTTGTTCAGCACCAAAGGCAAATTGAGCCTGAAATTCATTGGTCCTTATGAGATCTTGGAGCAAATCGGCAAAGGGGCATACTGCATTACATTGCCACCATCATTAAGTGGGATCCATGATGCATTCCATATATCATCCTTGAGGAAATATGAGTTGTATCCTTCCCATGTATTAGCACCCAAAGAAATTCAGAATACAAAGAATATTCAATATGTTGAACAAGCAGTTCGAGTATTAGACATTAAGTAGAAGCAACTAAGGAACAAAGTCATTCATCAAATGAAAGTGCAAAGGGATCATCATACAAAAGATGAAGCAACATGAGATTGGAGGAATCTATGAGAACAAGATACCGCCACCTATTTACCTAAGTTTTGAGGTCAAAACTTTTTAAAAAAGGGGTGGAATGTGAGGCCTTGGAAATTTCATAGCTAGTGTATTCTCTTTGTTCGCCATGTAGCCTCATATGGGTGATACATGTGTGATATTTGTGACTAGACATGGAAAGCTATGATGGACATGGGCGATGAAATGAGTGTTATGATGAACAGGAAAGGAAATGGCAACAGAACATGGCAAAAAATAGTATTTGTGAGTTGCATGCACATGAGCTTCAGTACACCACTAGAGGGCTATGGGATGGGAGCTTATAATGCTCCATCTCTCCCATCTCTTGCCTAAAACCCATTCCCAACCCTTCCTATTTCTCCCAAGCTTCAAAAACCATCATATTTTGCGATATTCGGTGTGGAATTAGTAGGAACTAGATAACTCGACATGGTGCAATGATCCAACATTACAAAAACTCAAAATTTGGGTTGCTGAGAGTGTAGCCATTGCTGAAAATTTTGGGATTTTGCTTCTACAACTCAAGTTCGTGGATTATAATTAGAGTAAACAAATGGGTAAGCAATTTCTACCATCATTTAATTTGTTATGCCACGTATAACATCCAAATTTTGTTTCATAAGCTAGGTTTCTATAGTTGCAAGTTAGAATTTGTGAAATTGTGAGTTACATGATGAATTGGATGTGTCGATTATGAATTTGAGTGAAGACTTAATAAAAGCATGTATATATGTAAGTTGGGATAAAAATCCAGCATAGTGGGTAGTTGTAAGCATGAACTCTACACACAACCCATTAAAAGTTTGGTGGAATGACCATTAGGAAGATGCAATCTGATTAATACACATTAATAGTTCCTTAATGACTATTTAATTGGGATTTGAATAAGTGATTAAATAAGTCTTAGAAAGGTAGTTAGTTGTACCAAAAAATGGGTGCTGCAATGAGATGTTTTGTGAACTTTAGGTACAATGCAATGATCATAGCACCTACCTTTTTTAATGCAAGGCCTCTAAATTGGGGAAGTGATCTTGAAAATATAAAGTTTAGAGTAAAGAGAGTTTTTGTGGCTAGTTATAATTTAAGAAGGTTCATTTATTTGTAATTACCTTGTTATGTGTTTTAGTTGTATTTTTCAGGCATAGTTAACTGTTTTGATTGTTATCATCGTCTTGTGAAAAAATATATGAATTCCATGATGCATAATGTATGAAATATATTTAGTTGGTTTGAAATCCAGACTGCAGTGGGATGTGAATAATGTACTGTATCATAGAATGAATATGCATCATGAGTTGCGTTTGATCATGCATAACTGAACATGTAAATGGCGTTACTTGTGTCCACGTTTGGACATATAAGTGGAATGATTTAGAAAATATGTGAAGCATAAAAGTTATATTTCTCAAATTTATCTTTTTAATGAATTAAGAATCAATTAATTCAAAGTTTATATGAGAGAGCTATAACTTAAACAATGTAATATTCTCTAAATTCAAAAGGTGTCACTTTAAGGCTCCACAAATGATAATTTAGGCTAATTTAGAAATGATGATCACATAAGTTGTATGCTTTGAAATTATCTATCCAATGAAATAAGAATCACTCAATTCAAAGTTTGTATGACAAAGTTTGTATGAGAAAGTTATGGCCAACTTGCAAAACACTTCATCTGGTGGATGATCTTGAAATTTTATCTTGGCTAGTAAAGCATGGATATCTATCTAAAATTGAGGTGAGTTGAGCAATTGAAGGCTCGGTTAGCTAGCAAGGTACACCTTAGTGGCAGGGAGGTTGGATGGGACTAGTATGGTGCACCTTGGTGGAGTGGAGGCCAGATGGGCCTACTATTGGTAACGCTTTGTGGCCACAAGCGTGTAAGCTAGGATTGGCCTACGGGCTTGGTTGTTATGCCTTGGTAGCCCATTTTTGCTACCTAGGATGGGTGAAAAGGTTGAGATTTGGCTTGGGACTTAGCAGTGATGCCTAGATAGCCCATTAGACCTGACATTTGTATAGGGTGAGGCCTAGATCGGTCTTGTTTATGAGACTCTCCTAATTACTTCACAAGGTGTGGATGGAGAACCTATGATCCTTATGTAGCAAAGAAGGCAAGGAGTGATTGCAGGGGTGCAATAGGCTTGGTTGAGAAGCAGCTCCTAGTAAGCTTAGGAGTTGAGGGTGCAGGGAGGGACTGGGACACAGCTAAGTTGTGAGAAAGTTGAATTTGTACAGTGAGTAGTCTTCCAAGCCTAGTTGGAACTGGGGTAGGTGAAAGGATAGAATGAGATGGGTGAAGTGAGATAGCTATGATGGAATATGAATAAAATGGAAAAGATGCAAATGGTTCACAATAGCCTTGGTTTTAATAGATATTAAAAGTAAATGCACCATGGTTCTATAGTTGCTTTACATGGTCCTCATTAGCATCATGACATAGCTAACATACTTATGGACTGTGGTCATAATTTTATGAAAGTGCTTGATAAATTCTATTTACTACTGTGTTTGATCGCCTATTATTTGATCACTTATTGTTTATTCACATATCTACTTACAAAGTTTCTCAGACTCACCCCATTTTGTTTTGATTTTTAGCTAATGGGTCGGAAGAGGGAACCCAACGTGGGGTTGGGGCTCCTGATCAGGATATGCCATGATGTTAGCTGCCTAGGGTTTATTTCCCTTTTGCTAAATGTTTGGAATGTATATATTTGGAGATCATGAAATCATGTAAATTTGTAAATTGTGGAAAGGATGTAAACTATGACTATATAGATAGTTAGGTTGGCATGTCATTCTTATGAGTTATATGTGTATGCATTCCACTTTCTGCCATCACTGTGTGACTTGTGGTTCTAGCATGTGGGAGCGTATGTTTGTTTGGTATGTTCGAACCCTTTGTTATATTGATATCATGTTACTTTGTGTGATGATGGATTTTACAGTGTAGAATCCTTATTTTTCAAGGGAGATGCTACCGATTTTCCAATGGAATTCTCCTCTGGAGTATAAGATGGTAGTGCCCAGAGAGTGGGGTGCTACAGCTTAGAAGAGCATTTACTCAAACATTAAGTTTTCTTTTGACTCCACAGTGCCAAGAAGCTATCTGCATTCAAGGGATATTCTCTGCAGAAACTTAAGGTAGTCTGAAATTCTTTGAATTTATTACAATACATTTATTTCTTCTGCACTTTAATTTTGTACAAATTAGCCTGTGTAAGAGGCATTTTTATTGTACAATTTTTTTTATAGGATAGGACGCTAGGGTCTTGCTGATCTTGGATAAGTTTGTTGGTTAGCTTGGAAACCAATAAGTTTGTTTGTGAGCTTTGAAAACCAATGTGTATAAGTTTGTTAGTGAGCTTGGAAACCAATGTGTGTAACATTTATTGGCGAGCTTTGGAAACCAATGCATGTAAAGTTTGTTAGTGAACTTTGGAAACCAATGTGTGTAAGGTTTGTTAGTGAGCTTATAAAACCAATAGGTGATTAGTGGAACCTGAGTCTAGCGAGTGAGGTTGACTTAGAGAGAGTAGGTACCGTGTTATGGGCCAAACCTCTATAAAAATTACTTGTCTGCATTAGACTATGTGATTTATTCCTTATCTATTTTAGCACTTGATTTTTAATTTGGCTAAAAATTTTTAAAAGCTTAATTCACGCCCCCCTTCTATCTTGAGTTACCTTAGATTGGGACCAACAATTGGTATCAGGGCAGGCTTCATAGTTAATCTTGATTACCGGTTACTTTCACTACTTGAAGTGGTCCCTATGGCCAATACATTCCACAACACCGTGATAAAAGGACAATCAACTACTAGACCCCCATTTTTTTATGGCACCAATTATGGGTAGTGAAAAATTCGCATGCAAAATTTTTTGACAGCCACTAACTATAAGTTGTGCCAAATCGTTAAAGATGATAAGACTGTCACGAACACAAAAGAAAAATATAGTGCTGAAGACATTGTATTAGTAGAGAGAGATGCTAAAGCTAAGATTAGCCTTTACTATGCATTGTTACCATATCAGTATGAAAAGATTTTTGTTTGTGAATTAGCAAAGAATATTTGGGACAAGCTGAAAGTCGCACATGACCAAAGTCAATAAAGTTGTGTAGGAATATAAAGCCTTCTGTAACACCCTGCTTTCAAGTTGCTACTAACTGTGATTTAAAAGAAATTTTAAATAGAGTCTCCCCTAAACTATTAGTTTCCATACCTATATAGTCCCATCCACCTGATCCCATGCATATATGAATATCATTTTACACCATAAACTACACCCACACATAGCTCAGAAATAGAGGTTGCATTGTGATGACAAATGGCAATATTAGCATACATACACACATTTCACATATCATGATATGTCTGTATAAGTAATTTAGTTATACATGACCAACACATAAATTTTGAAACTTTTAAAATTAAAACTTATATATTACATCACATGTCAAAAGGGAATTTCTACATCCAAAATTATCATGCTAGTATGCAGTTTATATCTTATCTTGATCCTAAGCCCCAACCCCATGTTGGGCTTCACCTTCAGACTTGTGAGCTTAAAAAATAATGAATAAAATAGGATGCGTTTGGACAAACTTAGTAAGCAGGTAAAATAAAAACCACAATAAATACCATATGATTGGAAATAATACCCAATCAAATTCAAAACATATGTACTCTCATGACAAATAACAATGAATGATAAGTCAACACCAGCTCAAAATTCAGAGGGTGCAAGTACTCAACATTGGGCTCTTATCTAGCCTAGCTATCCACATACTCTCAAGAGCTAGCACATACATTGCCTTCTTCTCAAGATTTACTTATTTATTTTTATCTCTTCCCCATCCAAGGAAGAAATCAATCATACCTAACACTTTACAATTGTGCCAACAAAGGCATATTCACTCATGCTGACTCATGCCACCAAAGGCATACAAAATCACACAACCCAAGGTGTAGCAATCATGGCACCAAAGGCATACCAATCACACCACCAATGCATTTTCAATCTGGTTGTCAAAGGCATAAGTAATCTTATAGTAAATACATGACTTTGGGGCATCAAAATGTCATTATATAATGTTCATTTCTCATAGGTTTAAGGTTCTTAATACCCCCAAGTTATACAATGTCTATTTCTTCAAAAATATCAAAATAATAAAAAATTTGCATTGGACCAAATTGACATTGTGGCCCTAGATTGGGTGCCACAGTGCCCATTTGGCTAGACACTGAAATCACATGGCCATGAACTAGCGTTGCGGCCCTGGATTTGGGCACCGTAGAGCCCAACTGGTTGCTCCTATTTTGTGTCCTATTTTGCCATCACTTTGCACATTTTCTATTTCCCATGCTTGGATCTTTTCTTGGCCATTCTTTTGTAGTTTTTTCCACTACATTTCAGCTCAATTAGTGCACTCATATCTAATGGACTTTCACGCCTCACCCTGAATAAGCATACAATGCATGGTCTGTAATGCAATGCAATCAATGAAACATGTTCCATTTCTTTGTTCAAAAGCATAATGTAATGAGATCTATGAAAACATAAAACGTGGTGCTCATTCCTATTTCCATATAATATGTTCTACTCCAAACATCCCATGGGATATAATCTGTCCTGATCAAAATTCCTAATTAGGAATAAAATAGAAAAAACCTTCTTACCTTATAGAAATGGACTTTAGACTCTTCATCACCTTCAACTGATCAAATTTCTCCCAATTCAAGAGTCAAAAGACCCTACACATTGTAAGGCCCTGAAAATTTCAAAAATGTAAATTTTTACTATTGTAAATTTTTAGCAATCTTTGCTAGTTCGGCATGATGTATAACTAAATTTTTGAGGAAACTATTGTAGGAAATATATGAAATTGAGTGGATTATCAATATAAACAAGAGGATAAGATTGAAAAAATATCAAAGTGTATTAAATAAATGATTTAAGTGAAAAAGAAAATAAAATTAAATTACTAGAATGTTGAAGGAGTAAATAAAAAATATTAAATTTTATTGTGGAAATTTTTTTTAAAAAAAGGATGGAATATCCATATTAATGTAAGGATGATGAGGACATACATTAATTAATGAATAAAAAGTGAAGAAAAATCCTAAATTGCATGTGGGAAGCTGGAATATCGAGTTGTCGGTAAATTTTGAGAAATTTTGGTTAAATCAAATTTAATTGAGACAAATAAATAAAATTATGGAAATGATACATTAAATGGATGAAAATTTAATTTGGGCACATGATCTATCAAATGGGTAACCCACATGTGTCAAAAACAGTGATTAAATAGGATTTTGAAAAATTCAAGCAAGTGCATATGCATGGAATGCAAATGGGTAGCACAATCCCATTCTACACCTGCTCTCCCCTTCTCCATGTAGACAGCCCACCCATCTTCCTCAATCCCTCAATTACTTCATTTTTTCTTAGAGAAAACACTTACAAATTGATCAAAGGGTAATCTCTAGCCTGTGGTACCTAAATTTTGTTAAGATCAAGGAGTGATAGCCTCTCAAATTCAATGATTATTGTTGATTAGTGGACCCACCAAGGGAACTTGGAAGATTAGGGTAAGCACTTAATCTAATTTACATAGTGATGATGTTTATGAAAGAAATTCATGCAAAAATCATGTTGGAATTAGATAAAAGAAAAAAATCAAACCTAATGCAATAAGGCTACTAAAATTTTGAATGCGATTAAGGAACAGTGGTTAGGGTGTTTTATACATAATTAATGAGTAATTACATTTAGTTAATTACTAGCAATTAATAGACATTAGATTACGTTGCTGGAAAAAAATGAAACAGATGGAATACACAAGCTGTTCACATTGAAATGGGTTGTGAATTTGATTCTTTCAACAAATAATTAGGATAGGTTAGCAAGGAAAAATTAGGGCCTAATTGCTATTATAATACAACCCTTAATAAGCTCAAATAGTTAATGCAATCAATGTAAATTAGGTATATAACTAGTTTCTACATTAATGTTGTGTTTTGAATGGAAATTAATACAATTTTTACCCATGATTAAGGTTCTGATTTGAGTGAGAATTAAGGCTCCATTAGAGGGTGTACACCGGAGCTTAAGGGCAGTTCTAATCAGTTAATATCATAAGGTAAGCAGTTGTTTACATTGTGTTGAAAATTGGATAGCTAGCTGTTGTATTTTTGGGCATAATGCTTATACTAATTTAATTATGTTTTTATGTCTTGTTTGATTATGATTAATGCCATTAATTATCATGTGTGTTTTGCATTGAAAAATTAGTGAAGACAGTTGGAAAACTTCATGAAAAACATGAACAAAACATTGAAAAAGTGGTATATCAAGTACCCTTATTGAGCTTAATTAAAACCTTATAAAATGATGTGAATTTGTAAATAAAAACTATAGGGTTAATGTTCATATATTGAAATTGAAATATAAAAATTTTCATAAAATAATTCTATCGTTTAATGGTCCAAAAAAATTCAGGAAAGAAATAACCCAAAAATTCACCTGCTGCCCATTTTGCCATTTTTGTTGATTTTTGTATTTTATTTTTGATTTCATCAATTTAAGTTATTTTGAACTAAAAATTTTACAAAATTTCAAATGTATTAATTTTCACCTAATAAGATTTGTTTAGGTGAAATAGAGTTGGAAAATTTTATATATAATTTTTTGTTGGAATTTTTGTATTTTATTTTTAATTTGCTCAATTTAAATTATTGTAAAAGGAAATTTTGGATTTAAAATTTTGATGCTATTTGAAACCTATAGAAAATTTTTAGATCAAACAAAGATGTTAGATCAAATAAAGATGGATAGATTGGAAAATAAAGAACTTTATTTTAGGATTTTCGTACATGTGTTTTACACCCTCGGGAGTGCCAGCATTGTCAATTTTGGTGCCTGGCTGGTATGGAGCCTTGTGTAACTCATATATTCATTTTATGATGGCCACAGGCTAACACATGTCCTCCATATGGTGAGGAGTGGCCTGGTTGGCCTGTGGATAATTATGTAGGCAGTTGACGCCACCGGGCATTGTTATCAACCTGGATGGCCTGTGTACTTTGATTTGACCTGACTAGTTTGTATAGGCGCATTTAAGGTGAACTGGCACTTTTGTGAGGCGATAAGGGCATGATGCCACTGTATACAGCAATGTGGTTGTATGAGCCTAGCAGGCTTCTAGTTGGGATTTGCAAGGATGGACCCGACGCCCTGAAGAGTGAAAAGCTAGTGTCTTGATTTGTGTGCCTCCTAGGGTGGATTATGTGGATGATGGTAGAGCAGTGCGATGGTGTAGGTGGTGGTGGTGTGATATGAATTGGCTAGTGTACCTAGCAGTGTTTGGTAGTGCTAGAATATATGTATACGTGCTGGTATTGACCTGCTGATTATGTCTAAGATACCACTATGATTATATGTATGATATGATTAATGAAGTATTAATAGTGCACTCTAATGAACCTGGCAATCTGACTGACTACGACTCATGCATATGCACGTCATGTTTTGCTCAATTGCATTATTGTTATTGTTTTATTCATCGTTGCTCATCTTATAATTTACAATTTTTTATTTTGCTTACCAGCTTATTGAGTTTTACCCAGACTTACCTTTTTTATTTAAAATTTTTAGTTGACAGGCCAGAGGACGGAGCCCAATAGGGTGTTGGGTCTTATGATGGGGCAAGGTCATGATCATAATGGAGACACTATTACATTTTCTTATTTATGATGATGAATATTAATGGACATATTTGTGATTGTATAGAAAACATGTATTCTTATCTAATTGCATAGCATGTCATATTATCATGTGGATGCATGTGGTTTGATAGCCAGGGTACTATATATCCGTCAATCTTGGCCTGTAGGTGCTATGGAGATGTGGATATTAACAAGTGGATGTAATATGCAAAAGAATGTAAAGCATGGAGTCTGCTATATTATATGTGTATATTTCATGTATATGGTTATAGTTAAGCATGTTGTATACAGGAAAATGGTGGTAAATCAGGGGAGACTTTAGCGGAATCTCCTGTGATCTTACCATTAGTTATGCTCCTAGGAGTAGGGCATTACAGGTGGTATCAGAGCCTAGTTTACTTAGAAGGGTATAGGTGTGAATTATGGCTGCCCAATCACTAAGTAATGACATGTTTAGGCAGCATTAGTGCATTCTAGAAGCATGGGGGAGTGTCAGTATAGCATTTGAACATGAACCTTTAATTTTGATAAAATTAAATTTGAACAAGTATAGTTGTGCAAATATATGACTTGGAAATGTGATGTTGTGTATAGTAATGGCACCCAAAAGGTGAGTGGATAAAGTCAAGGTGTCTATGGTGGAGGATGAGCTGCCTAGGCGAATCACCCAATCCCAATCCTCGAGAGTGGTGATTAGGGAGGATCAGATAAAGGAGAGCCAGTTGGCTAGAGGTACTGGCTCGAGACCAGTCTCCAATGAGGCGGGAGAGGAAGTAATTCTTGAAACCAAGTAAGGCAGCAGTCGTAAACAGTGGAGGAGCTAATGAGGGCTATACTGCTAATATCAAAAGCTGGGCTAGTACTAGGAGTTGGGCCGAAACTTGCCGCCATGATGGCTATGGTGGCTAGCCTTACCTAGACTATATAACATTTCATGCAGTCTCAAATGCGGCATGCTAGGACAGGTTATTTGAGGTAGAGAAAGAAACCCCGCATGGAGCTAGCATCACTGCTAAGCGAACTCGCCATCATTGTGGCCTACTTGGACATATACGGCCACATTGTCTTATTTTGAGGGAAAAAAGAAGGAAGCTGATTAGGTAGACTCCAATGTAGACCAAGGAACAAGGTTAGACAAAGGGGAAGTCGCGGGAGATAAAGGAGAGAATTTGATATCAGTGTGGCGAGCCAGGCCACATTCGACATCATTGTCCCACTCTTCAAGGGATGAGTGAGAGCGTGGTGGCCTGCAGAGGAGAGGAAGAGGCCATGGCATGTATGTACCACCAGGATAGTAGCTAAGTGAGCAGAGGCCTCAAGCAATAGTAGTTGTTCAGGCTACCATTGCGCAGGACGCTCAGGCGATGGACCAAATGGTCACAAGTAATCTTCTAGGTCATGGTTGCATGGCATATGTGTTATCTAATCCTAGTGCATCATAGTTATTCATGTCTATTGCATTAGAGATGAAAAGCTAATTTATCTAAATACTTTACGCATTATTTTGAAAAAGTGTCTACCTTATTGAGAGCAACTGGTACAGCCTACGAAAGGTGGTGTGGTATCCTCTAGTGATAGAGTGCAAGTGCCATCTTATCAAGTTGATTATGTTGAATATGAAGGGAATTGTAATAAATTGCATACTAAGCATTTGAGTACAAAATGGATTAAGTGTATGAAGTTGATTGCTATATGTGATTGCCTAATATGTATTGTATCCTAGCTATAAATGTTTGGTTGCATCATAAACATTGTAATTTGGTATGATTGGTTGAACTCTATGTTATGCCTAGGTAGCTTGTTTATGAGTATGTGGATCGTGATGAATCACTATGTGTGTTATGAGTAAATTTGATGTCTGTTTTGTGAACTGATTGATATTGAATTTTGCTATGGGCTATGAGTTAGCTGAGTAAAAAATTTGACTAAGTGATGGCCAAAAACTTGATGGCTTCCATCTGTCCCCGGCAACGGTGCCAAAAACTTGATGGTCCAAAACTTGATGGC
>JAYJMB010057004.1:0-27466 GCA_036873735.1 Pouteria campechiana | reverse complement strand
AAGTTGTAGACATGACTTGAAGCTTAATTCCCATCCATTCTAACTAATCTCTAACCTAATTAGCATTGTGAAAACACATTTGATCACTAATTAACAAGGATTTATGCTCAAATAGATTATATAATTAAGTTCATGCCGCAAATAGTCTATTCTTGTATTTCAACATACATCTTGCATCTCAACAAATATCTTGAGTATACATTCTTAAAATTCAAATTTTCCATCTTCACTAAACTATTCTTTAGCATAATATTAACCATTATTTAATAATTAATCACATCTAAACATATTATTAAATCTTAATCATGTCGAAACAGGGAGAACAAGCAAGCCATTTCTCCCATGCCTCATCTTCCATCAAATCCCAACAAAATTGCTTGGGAAAAATTCTCAAACAAAGGAGAGATCATTTCAGATGTTTCATGTATGTGATATAGTTTGCATCATTTGTATGCACCCCAAGTTGGCTGGCTGCATGTATATTCATTGAGTACAACTGTGTATGATCCTAGTTTGGGTCAATTGCATCATTCAAGTATGACTACCATGGCAGTCGCATGGTTTGCCAGACTAATTGTGAGTATATTATATTGATTTGAGTATGTTTGGTTTGATCATATTATATATGTTACTTTTGTTATGTATTAGATCATATGATCAATAAAAGCACACTTGTGCAGTGTACTATGAGTATACAAAACCGTAAGATGTAAATTAGTCATAATAGACTAGTGACATGTATATTTAGTTGCTTTTGAATATCAGAGTGCGTAGCAGAAGCGTAGCATAAATGATATTTTGGTTTATAGAGTGATATCTAAAGTTCCAAGGATAAAAATTTTTGTAAGGTGGGTGGTTTGTAACACCTGGTGGTGTTAAATTATAGATTATTATTAAAAAATTATGATTCTGAATTTTATACAATGAGTAAAATTGAAATGCAAGAATAGACTATTTGTGGCATGAACTTAATTACATAATCTATTTGAGCATGAATCCTTGTTAATTAATGATCAAACGGTGTTTTCACAATGCTAATTAGTTTAGAGATTAGTTAGAATTGATCAGAATTAAGCCTCAAGTCATGTCTACAACTTGTTTTTTGAAAAGTTTAAGTGAGGGTTGTTTTAGAATGCACTGATGCAAGGGTTGTTTTAAATTAATTTTGTGGCTAAATTAGCATAAATATGATGTAATTATGGTGATTATTACGTTAGGAATTAAATGTATAAGAAAGGAAATGAAGTTCATATGTGCTATGTTGCTAAACTACACAATTTAGAAATGCATGTTTTGTGTCTGACAAAATGTCTAAACGAATGGCTTGTTTAAAGGTGGGATGGAATTGCATGATTTATGTTATTAAATTAACCATTAGATATATAGATTATGATGGGGATGAAGTGTTAATTATATGGGGAAACAGATTGTGAGTAGATGTAAATGCACGATGAAATGTTTTCATGGAAAAACTTTGTGTAAATTGAATTGCCATGTATGTAGGACCCATGAGGCAAGGATGTTGAACTTAAACAATTGAATTGAAGGCTAAGATTGAAGAATTATAAAAGTGTTCTACTTTAAGGTAAGTAGGTATGACTATTTTTAATGTGTGAATGTTTAAAATGGATGGGGATAGTGTCTATCCCATATGTTTGCAAATGGGCATGGATGAAATGATTGTTAGGGATAGTGGATATCCTGTGAATTATTATTTATTGTATTTATGTATATGTGTTAAACATTGAGATGTATTCTCATGATTCTTCTATATGGACTAAGATGGATTCCATGTTTATGCATGGAAACATGTATGAGTGAATGGAAATAATGGCTATCCCATGATCCTTGTGTTTGTAAAGTATGCATATAAGTGTAGGATGTTTGGGATGGTGAATATCCTAGGAATTATTATATGGTATTGTGAATGCATATGTGAATTGGGAGTAGTGAAGATCCCAAGATGTCTGAATTAGATGTGTAATGATGTGATATAATTATGTATTAAATTGCTATATAATACAATATTTCTTGGATTATATAATATTATTATAATATCAGGATTGTGACTTGATATGTTCAACTGTAAGTTGCACTTGATGTATTTATGCCCAGATGGCATAAAAACAAAAAATTGAGATTGTATTTGTGTTGAATATACTTTTGGGATGCCTGATGGATCCCTCTTGTTGTTTATGCTTTGTTATACACCTACTTACTGAGTTTGCTTAGACTCACCCCTTCTTGATATTTTTTTTAGTTAACAGGATAGGTAAAGAATCCCAACTATGGATTAGGGCTGTTAATCCAGATTTGAAGACATTTTAATTATGAAATGGTAAATTAAAAGCGTAATTAAATGTTTATAATAAGATTAAAATGATGTATATTGTATAGCTTAGGTATGTCATGGTGATATATTTGGAATTATAGTTATGTGATTGCCATCATGATGCGGTTCTGATTTTGGGTGGAGCTGTGAGTATGGGTTCGGTGTTTAGTATTTAAATGTAATTGATGTTTTATATTACATGATTATTAATGGTATGTGATATTACACATGTATATCAGGTGCGAATGCCTTATATTTTAGGTGAGACTGTCAAATTTTTGATAAAATTCTTCTTTGGAATATAAGATGGTAGCGTCTCGCATTGGCCCTAGGATGGCGTGGTTAAAATGCCTAGGGTGGGAGTGAGGGGCATTACAGTAGGAAATTTAATAGCCAAATGGTATGTAGATACTACTGCCTTTATTTTGTTGAAGCCCAGATGTCCCAGAATGGCATTATATGTTGAGGGTACGTTTACTACCATGAAAGTTAGGGGTGTGGTAGCCCTTTCATGAGTTGTCTCCTATCGTGAAGGGGAGAGTGATGATGCCTTCTAGAAATACTCTATCTCTAGTGGAGCCTGTTAATCACCCCTCTAATGTTCGCAATGTTTTTTTACCAATCTACATCTTTTTGAAATAATGGCAAAATAGGATGTTTGCAGATAAGCTATTGTCCACCATGATCCTTTTTACTTAAAAATTTAATATTAATGTTGTAATGACTATCGCATCATCTTGTCCCCTGGCTCCACTCACTAAGTCTTCTTTGAAAAAGATAATTAGAAAATCTCCTTCCTCCCTTCTTCCTTTGGAGATTTGTCTGACCAAGTTTGCCTATTTTGGGAGTGCTCGTGGTTTGGCTACAGAACCGCCAGTGATGATATTGATGATTCCCGTTATAAGTCGATCGGCTTTCGTTGCATTGTCTTTATCATCTCTTGCCATTTTTTTGTTTTAGAATTGACTCTCTCTCCTACCCAGTGCCCTCTGAGGGTTGCCCGCTAAGCAGTGCAATAATCTTTTGCCTTTTTTGAGCTTCTCAATCTATTCTTTTAGGATGCAATATTCTTCTGTATCATGGCTAATATCTTTATGATATAGGCAGTATTTGTTAGTATCAAGATGGTATCTGCTTTTGATGGTCAGTGGGTTGCAAATCTGATATGCCTGCTTTTACATTTCGTGGAGCACATGTGCTGTAGGGCAATTGAGGAGAATCATGGATGCCTTTGACGGCCTGCCCCTGGCAAACTCATAACTCCTGTTATCTCGATGTTGTGGGGGAAGTGGTCATCCTGGCATCTTGAGGGAGAGCGGTAATCCCATCGCTTTGGGGGGGGGAGTGGCTCCATTTCCTCCTGGTATTTTCATCCACTTCAATGTGTTGGTTTATGGCCTCCAGGAGTTTTGAGTAGTCTTTGAGGGCCCATAGGCATAGCTAGTACCTCACATTGGTATCTATGATGCCATCCTAAAGCGTTGCTGCCACAACATTATGGTCTAGCCTCTCTATGTCAAGAGAATGATAGTTGAAACTATTGACATACTTCTGAAGGGTCCCATTTTTTCTTTATTTCACTGACAGCAATGACCCTACTGTCGTCTTCTGCCTATGTTGGCAGATGAAGCACTTCTGGAACCACTCCTCTAACTTGTTGAAAGAGCTGATTAATTATGGGGCCAATGTTTGGTACCATAATAATGCTGCTACCTTAAGTGGTGGGGGGAAGGTACGACGCTTTATGGCGTTCAAGACCCCTACTAGGGTCATTTGCCCGCCGTACTTGATAAGGTGATCATGTAGATCCATGATACCATCATAAGCTTCTAATGATGGCATTTTGAATCCCTTCAGAACCAATTCCTCTAGCATCTCTTGGATGAAAGGGGAACACTTCGTATGTTGCTTCTTCACATGCATCTGAGTGTTCCTTCTTTCGTGCCTTATTGTGTGGTCCTCAAGGAGCTTCTTCAACTTAGGGTGAGATGAAGCCTCCCTTTCTTGGATGTAGGTTTCTTGACTTTGGACCGGCTTTGGGATGCCATTGACTACCCCAACTGGGTGGTCTCCTGCGTCTTACTCCACCGATTCCCCTAGAGCATGAACGATCATGGGGGTCATAGGGAAAAAATTGGCAAGTTGCGGTCTGGGGACCGAAGCAGTAGATATTGAACCTGTTCCTGCAGGGTTTCCAGATTTGTTCTCGACCAAATCCGCCTAAGGGTAGTGTGGTTGAGGAGGCTATTCATCCATAAGGTTGCTTTGTTGCTGCCTGAATTATTGCATCATTTACTGCATCATTCCTTGCATCATCTGTTGTATCGCCTATTGACTTGTCTACCTAGGTTTGCCTAAAAAGTCCCTAGGTGACGTTGTACCACTGTTTTGGTTAGACGAAGAAGGCATATTGTTGATTGCAGTAGGGAGTGAGGGAGCATTTGTATTGCCTTAAATATCATCTGACATCTTCAGGCTTGTTTGAAAATGCTTCCCACAGACGACGTCAATGTTTGGGTGGTTCCCAAAATGAATGTTGATATAGCTCTAAAGAAGATCTCGCCTAGAATCCTATAAGACTAGAAAAAAAGTTAGAGGACGCCAAGGGTGTTCTTGGCGTGAACACTCCGATGCTCAAGTCAGTAAGGAACTCTTTTAGAGATGATGAAATAGTAGCAAGAGCTTGTGTTTTCAAGGTACATACCTAGGTATATTTATGGTTGAGTATGGGTACATAGTCGAGATGCGTATGTAGCCTGTATGGAAGTGGGACAAGGATATCCTCCTAGAGAAGGATTTTAGGAGGATATGCATCTCGAGTCTTGATCTCATAGGTCTACACAGTGGTTGGAAAAGGTATCCCATTAAAGGAGAAATCTAACGTGGCACAGTGTCAACTGGATAATTGGGTATCTATGTTAGAGTTCTCTAACATAAATATTATTTCAAGATCACATTCACATATTTTATGATATCTCTTGATATTTTTTATTGTATTTTGCTATATTTGCCTCTCTTTTAATCTATGTGATATATTAAAAACTTAGTATACTTTTTTCTTATGATCGTCTTTATTTTTAATTATTATTCTTAATTATCTATTTTACCTTTATAATTTATTTTAATCATTACCCTCTATCTCATCGTCTCATATTCCCTTATTTTGCTTGTTCTTTAGGTTACTTTTTATTCGTCATATGGGTTATTTGCTTCAAGAAATGAAAATTCCCATTTTAAAAAGTCGTTCTTAAGGTATTGATTTAGCATATAAAAACTATAATAATTTTACTTTTTTGTACATTACTTTTTTTTCTATCATCACGTGTATTTTCAATTATCATCTCTATTTATTTAAAATTTATTTATTTTACTATTAATATTATCCTATTCTTTTCTTAGTTCACAAATGAAGCTTTTTAAAGAAAATGAGAAAAGAGATAATAGCAATAAATGAAGAAAAAAGAAAAATAAAAAATGCTAGAAAAGAGGAGGGAAAGGGAAGAAACGAAATGATGTAATTGATATTAATGATTAGAGATAAAGTAAATAAAAATAAAATAGATATAGTTTTTGTATAAAAAGATAATAATAATAATAAATAAATAAATAAATAATAAAATTATTAGGTAATTAAAATATGATGTCACATTAAAAAAACAAAAACACCACATGCGTTAGGGCTTGTTGAAGGAGCTAAGAAGAGAAGCTAACGAGTAGCATAAAAAGCAAAAGAAAATAGATGAAACAAGATAATAGGTCATAATTAAAAATAAAATAAATAAAAATAAAATAGATAAACATTTTAGATGAAAAGATAAAAAGGTAATAATCACAGGTCATTGTGAGAATAAAATAGTCAGGTATTTAAATTGTATCATTAATTAGAAGGGCAAAGTGAAAAAAAAAAGGAAAAGAGTGGAGGAAAGTTTTAACACGAGAAGAGCCTAAGACTGAGGAGGAAAAAAACCTAAAAGGAACAACTGAGCTCAAGATCCAAGGAGAATTACCAATCCATTGCAGGAAACACAAGATATTGTCTCAATCTACCTAGAGAAATAGAAGATCTATTGTCCTGATCTACCTTAGAGACTTTTGTCGATCTACCTTAGAGACTTCTGCTCTGGGCGCATGTTGCTGATAGCAGCTCTCCCATATATCATTTGAGAGAAGAAACATTGTAGTTTGAGAAAAGAAGATACTTAGACACCACATAAACTTGATTTTTCAACCAAACTGCACCTACCATTATAAAAATTCACCTTTCAAGGCCATGTGTGCTATAAAATGAATAAAAATAGATACCCTTTTTTGTAAATAAAATTAGTGATAAAAATTGTAAGCTAGAAAGGAAAGAACTATTTAAGAGTAAATGAACACCCCTTCTCCATTGTTGCTGAGTCATTATTGACAAAATGCGCTATACCAAAAGTAGAGTTTTTAGGAGTCCTAAGACTGAACAGATCATCCAACCTCACCTTTTGAATATTGGTCAAAATAATTATTGTTACAAGGTATTAAAAATCGTATGTGCATCCATACCACAAGTTGAAGCAAAATACGTAGGTTACTTTTGGGAGAGTGGTTACCTAATTAGTTTAGGATACTAAAGATAAGTTCTTTATAAAAAGGGAAACCCCTTTTGCTATAAGGGGTTGGATGCAACAAAACCCTAACATATCTAAGCTACTCCTCCTCTCCCTAAAAAGTTAGGGCATTCTCTAGTTTCCAATCTAAGTTCTCTAGGATCATCATCACCATCCTTAGGATTTTGAACGTGCTTTCTTTTGCAGACTCTAGTAACCTGTACTTCATCTAAGTAAGTCTTCTGTAGATCTATTTTGGTTGTAATCACATCAAGATCAAAAGAGGTAAGTCTTCTATTCACGATCTTTCAATATCATATATTGATTATTTATATTATTTTCGTCATTGGTAGTAGAGCTGTCTATGTATATGATTTACCTAAATTTAAATTTGTTTTAAATCTCTTTCTAAGAAGAAGTTATGAAATTTTTTTTTATAATTTTATTTTTAGGGTTCTTGGATTGATAATTTTTTAATCACTAAAAAGATATATTGATGATGTAAGGGATTAAAATATTTATTTGCCACTTTTAATATTGAGATTAAAAGTGATGGGATTTAGGCTGTTTTTAATATTGAGATTAAAAGTGATGGGATTTAGCATGATGAGTTCATATTAATTAAATATTTAAAATAAATGCCATTTTTTTGTTATGTAATATTGGGATTCATGCATGAATTGAGATCTGCATGAAATCCCTTTCTCTGATCGATGTGGAGATCTGCATGAAATCCCTTTCTCCCTTTCTCTGATAAGTGTGGAACATGAAAATGATCGGTGTAAATCATGAAAAGGAATATGAACAACATAAATTACTATTATGCAATGTTAACTCACTATTTTATAGTATTTAAATATTGTTTATAAACTGTTTGATACTATTTAACATTGTTAACGCACTGTTTATCACTGTTTGGAACCTTTTCATGAACTATTTAGTACTGTTTAATACTGTGTATCACTATTTAATTATTGTTCATGCACTATTATACACTGTTCATACTACTGTTTCGAGAATACTGTTCATGCGTAGCACTATTCATGCGCAAATTATTTTGTAAGGTCTATATCCCTAGAACTCTGATTTTAGTAATTAAATAATCATTTTCTATGTTTTTGGATGATCTAGATTCATTGGTTAGATCAGATCACCAAAAATATGGATTTATTATTAGTTATTAGTGAATAACTTTGAAAGGGACATGTATTTTATGCAATTAAAATAATTAATGCATAAATTAATTAACCTATGTAGTTTAACTAGTTGAATGATCTATTTATTTACATACTAATTATTATCTTGATTATATATTGATTAGATGATATATGATATTCATGACATTTTTTGTGTATGTCAATGTGGAATATAAGATTGAATTTGCTATTAATTATGCTAAGTGTATAATTGTATGGTACATTCTCATCTATTTTAGACACTTTATTTCTTTCTTTATTACAAAAGATGATTTATGAGTTTACAATTTTTTTTATTTTAAGATTTAGAAAGGAATTTAGAAGTCTTTAATAATATGAGATGTTATGTTTAGAAATTTTGGGCTAAGGTAAATTTTTTTAATGCAATATTTGTAGATGGCCACAAAAAGTTTCCTAACTAGTCAAGTAAAAGGCGAAAGATTAAATGAGAATAACTTTGATATATGGCGTAGGAAGGTTCAGTACCTTCTCCATGACCAAGAGCTATTTGATCATTTGACCCAGGTTAAGGAACCCCCTGTAGAGGGTAATACAGCATAGCATAGGCATGATAAGGAAGCCTATGAAAACTGGGTCAGAAAGGATTAATCAACTCAATTATTGATGCTTGCTTGCATCGACAACATTTTGATTGAGGAATTTGAGAAATTTCCAATTGCTAAGGAAATGTGGGATCAGCTGCATATCCATTTTGGGGATATTTTAGAATCTAGGTTGTGTATCTTAATATGATGAAGTATAATCAGTATAGACTAAACCCCAAACATACCATGACTGAATATATTGCTGAAATGTCTAATATGGCAAGAGAGATTGCATCAGGTAGAGTAGAACTCTCACTACCTCAGCAAATTCTGCAAACCATATGTTTCTTACCTGATCCTGAGTGGACTCATGTTAAGTTGATACTCACTCATAATGAGAGTATCAAGACTGTTGCAGATATTTCTAGGCATTTAGAACTAGAGGTAGAGCGCATTCAGGCGAGTCACCCTACTATGATGATTACCTCATCTTCCTCACAACTTAAGGGTCGTGGACCTAGCGTAAAAGGAGGAATGGAGGAAATCAAGAGAGTTTGATGTCTAAAGGCAAGTGGTCAAAGAAGTCCAAAGGCAAGTGTACTAGCAGAAAGGATAAATCCAAACTAAAGTGCTATAGCTGTGGATAGAAAGGTCACTTCACTAATGAGTGCAGTGCACCAAAGAAGCTATGTCCTAACCTTGGTGGTCTAATATTTGTTTGTTCACATGTGCTTGTAACTCACTCTCCTTCTACATGGATTGTAGATACGGGTGCAATCAAGCACATAGTTATTGATAGAGCTGAATTTTTAGACTATCATCATCTTACAAAGGGTGGAAGACATGTCACTGTGGGGAATGAAGTGCAAGAAGAAGTTCTTGGAGTTGGTTCATATCA
Organism: Pouteria campechiana; assembly: GCA_036873735.1. Lineage (NCBI taxonomy): Eukaryota > Viridiplantae > Streptophyta > Magnoliopsida > Ericales > Sapotaceae > Pouteria > Pouteria campechiana. Next base: position 17,912 of record JAYJMB010057004.1, on the reverse strand, counting down.
ACTTAACTTGCATAATGGGCACACATTACTCCTGCATGATGTGCTTTGAGCACCTTCTATTCAATGTAGTCTAATTTCGGTCAGACAGTTAATTAGTTTTGGATATTCTTTCTTATTTGATAGTAATGGTTTGTCTATTTACAATGATGGAATATCATTTTGTCAAGGAACAATGTGTAATGAGTGCTTTCTGTTAGAATGACTCAAAATATTTTGGCAAAGTAAATGCAGCAATCTATACGTCTTCCTCTTCATCTTCTACTATTATTTCTGAATTTGTAAAATGGCATACTAGAATAGGACACATTGGCCCAGATCAAATGGTCCATTTAGCAAGAAATGGATTGTTGGGTTCAATTTCCAAAGTTGAACTTTCTCTTTGTGAGCCAAGCATAGTCGGAAAAGCTTGTAAAAAGCCTTTTGGTAAGGCTAAGAGAGTTTTATATCCTTTAGATTTAATTCATTTTGACATTTGTGGTCTTATGAACTTCAGATCTAGAAATGTTACATGTTACTTTATCGCGTTCATTGCTGATTTCTTACGATATAGATATATATTTCTCTTATTTCATTATTCTGAAGCTTTCGAGTACTTCAAACGCTTTGTTACGGAAGTTGAGAATCAGAAAAGCTCTCACCTTAAGGTTCTCCAAACTGATAGGGGGAGAGAGTATCTAGTTGATCAGTTCAGGGAATATTGTGAGATGAAAGGGATCAAGTGGCAATTAACTATTCCATACACTCCGCAACAAAATGGTGTTAAAGAATATAGGAATCGTACCCTTTTGAACATGGTTAGGTCCATAACGACGCAAGCTAATCTTCTAGTTAAGTTTTGGGGAGATGCACTCATGACAACCACTTATGTCTTGAACCTTATGCCTTCAAAATCAGTTCCAACCACTCCATATGAGTTGTGGAATGGTATAGGACCAAATCTAGATAACCTAAGGCCATGAAGTTGTGCTAGATATGTTCACAACACGTCACATAAACATAAAAAATTGGCTCCTAGGTTTTATAAATGTGTTTTTATAAGATACCCTGAACATTCAAAAGGGTATGTGATGTATGGTAAACATCCAAATAGAGGAATGACTGAAATTGATTCTAGAGATGTAGATTTTCTAGAAGAAGATTTTTCCAGAATTGGTGAAATTAAAGTTGATCTTAATTTGTATGAGTTGGTAGATCCGTCTGACAACCCATCCTAATCAAATATATAGGATAAGGACCTCTCAATTGTTCCTTACATGGTAGGGAATAGTGGGAGTAGTTCATTATAAGATGGACTTGGAGAGTTAGATAATCCTGAGAACCTTGGATTAAGGAGAAGTGCTCGAGGAAATGTTCCTCGCATTCATTTTGAGATCGAGGGTGAGTTCTTACTGAACCTTACTGTAGTAGATTCTTAGGAGCCAACTACATATTCAAAAGTTTTAGCATCACCTGATTCAAAAAAATGGCTTGAAGCCATGCAAGAAGAAATTGATTCTATTTGAGAGTTAATAAACTTACCATCAAGACGTAAACTAGTTAGTAATAAATGGATTTTTAAAATTAAAAGAAAATTTGATGTTTTCATTGATAAGTTCGAGGCACGATTAGTAGCTAAGGGTTACACTCAACAAGAGAATATAGATTATGATAAAACATTTTCTACTATGGTGAGATTCGCTTCACTTCGTCTCATTTTAGCCATTGTAGCTCATCTAGATTTGGAATTGTTCCAAATGGATGTTAAGACTGCATTTCTTAATAGAGAACTAGATGAGGAGATCTACATGGATCAGCCTAAGGGTTTTCAGATTAAAAGGGAAAGTCACAAGGTTTGTCACTTGAAACGTTCTATTTATGGTTTGAAACAATCATCTAGGAAATAGTACATTTATTTCAAGAAACCATTTTGACTTTGGTTTTCTCAATGATAGACGATGACCATTGTGTGTATGTTAGAAGGATAGAGAATAGGATTCTCATCCTCACATTATATGTTGATGATATACTTTTGGCTGAAAATGATATGGAAATGATAAATGCTACTAGAGTCATACTTTCCTCTATCTTTGAGATGAAGGTTTGGGACCAACTAAGTTTATATTAGATGTCCACATCATTGTTGATCTATCTAAAGATTCCTTAATTTGTCCCAAGAAACCTATATTAGGAATATTTTAGAAAGATTTTAAATGTACAACAGTAAGCCTATTGATACTTTCATTCAGAAGGATTTTGTGCTTAGTGCTAAATAGTATCCCACTTACTTGGGAAGAAAGAGAAAGGATAGCCAACTTTCCTTATGCTAGTACAATTAGTAGCTTAATGTATGCTATGTTGTGTACAAGACCTGTTCTGGCCCATGCAGTTAGTGTGGCTAGTCGTTATCAAAGTAACCCTGGATCTGCTCATTGGATGGCAATTAAAATGATCTTTCGCTATCTACAAGGAACAACAGATTTAGCTTTGTGCTCTCATGGTGGAAATCTTCAATCATATGATTTTTCCAATGCTGTTGGGTCTACTGATAGAGACAAACATAATCTTATGTCGGCTTACACATTTTTCCTTAGGGGTGAGATGATTTCATGGTGAAGCAAGAAGTTGGATTTAGTTTCATTATCTATGATGGAGTCAAAGTTCGTAGCCTATATAGCAGCAGTACAAGAAGCCATATGGTTTAAGAGATTCTTAGAGAGTCTTAATGTGATGAAACATGCAAATAAAACTATTACTATCTACTGTGATAACACAGCTGCTATTGCACATGCCAAGAATCTGAAGTACCATGGCAAGACAAAGCATATAGACACATAGCTCTACTTCATTCGTGATCATATTGCAAAAGGTCATGTGGTTTTAGAGTATATTCCAACAGGCAACATGGTTGCGGACCCACTCAGTAAGCCTATTCCAGGAGATTTGTTTCGTAGGCATATTAATACTTTGGGATTGAAACACATTTATGTGCAAATAATAAGTTCATTACTTGCTCTAAGAGTTATTGTATTTGTTACTTTTGTCTCTAAATATCTTATGGATGACATTGTATTACTTTGATGCATTTATATAAATAATATGAGATTTGTTTTCTTTTATTCTATTGTATGCATGCCTTATTACTTTCTGTATTATCTATGTGATAGCCTATATTTCAATAATAATAGCCACTAGGCATGTTGATCAACTCTCTCACATGAGTGATCTCTCTGATGCTTGAGTACCAGGTAGGATGAGACTCTGGATGTATTGTTTTGATCTTGTTTATAAGTGATAGCCTTTTTATAAGAATCGTTCTATAATTTTATGAGTAGCCTCTAATGAAAAGAGATGGGACTATTTGGTTAGTTGAATGCAGTGAATTTCCATGCCTCTGTGTAGCCTAGGATAACCGGATGCAAGTTGGACAAGAAGATGTTTATGTAACCCCTATCTTGAAGAACGGGCAGGTCATATATAAGTGGGAGCATTTGGAAAGGGTCCATATGGTATTTAGAGCAGGGCTAACCTAAGTGGAAGCTCCACCATAGCATGCATTTCATTTTACATGTGTTTAAGTAAAAGGAATAACTGAATAGATTCCTACTTTGGTACTGTGTGAGCCTTGTGGATTGTTTGAATCCTATTAATACCCTCAGGAATTTAGGTCTATGTCATGAAATTAAAACTTGATGTTGCTACCTTAGTCTACATTCAAGGAGCATATCTAAATGCTCTATCGGACCATTCTAGGAAAGTAGTTGAGTTAAGATGAATTGACATGAGATTCTAGAGAAAAATTATCTGATTTACATGGTTAGTTTTTAGCTTATTGCCCAGGCGGTCATATGAATATTTATTGTTTAGTATGATCATGAGTATAAATAAACGAAGATGATTTAAACACATTCATATTTAGTGATAGGGGGATCAGAGGTATTTGAATCTTATGTGATGTGATAATTTAGGATATACCGAGATTTCATAAGGTAGTTACTATATTAGATTGATGATGACTTAATATAATGCTCCTTAACTTTGTGTTTTCTCATTTTGGTTGCATGTTTCATTTCCCTGTATGAAAAGATAAGATTGGTTTTGAATGCTTGCTATATAATGATGTATACTATATGGGTTTGTATGAGTGGGAATTGTTGCATGGTATTAAAAACTGTATGTGCGTCCATACCACAAGTTGGAGCAAAATACATAGGTTGTTTTTGGGAGAGTGGTTACCTAATTAGTTTAGGATACTAAAGATAAGTTCTTTATAAAAAGGGAAACCCCTTTTGCTACAAGGGGTTGGATGCAACAAAACCTTAACACATCTAAGCTACTCCTCCTCTCCCTAAAAAGTTAGGGCATTTTCTAGGTTCCAATTTGAGTTCTCTGGGATTATCATCATCGTCGTTAGGATTTGGAACTCGCTTTCTATTGCAGACTCTGGTAACCTGAACTTCATCTGAGTAAGTTTTCTGTAGATCGATTTTAGTTGTAATCACATCAAGATCAAAAGAGGTAAGTCTTCTGTCCTCAAATATTATATGTCGATTATTTATATTATTTTCGTCAATTATAAAATAATGCGGCAGAAGTTTTAACATGAGAAACTTGCTGCCCAAACATGCATTTGAATTCCATTCTTTTCTTTTCCTTTTCTTTTTCAATGTTTTCTTGGACGCCACGACAATCGCGGTTCTCGGCTGCTTTCTGTACATATTATAGAAGGGAGGTTTTCATCTGGTTTTCTCATAAAAAAGAAGGAAAGAAATGAGTTTTCTAGCTGGGAGATTGGCAAGCACCGAAGGCGCTTTTTTTCTGCAGGAATCCAAGAATGCTGTGAGTCGTCTTGCTCAGAAACTCCCTCCTCCTATTTCTCATCCTTCTTCTTCTCCTCCTCTTCCCAAAGCAGCAAGCGAGGTGCAAGCCGACGTTCTTCCTGAGGTCCTTCGACATTCCCTTCCTCTCAATGTCTCCATACAGCAGCAGCCGCGCCTATCCGCTACTTCCAAATGGCTTCTTCAGAGCGGTTTTCCTACTGTTCGTATTACATCTGATGCCATCAACCCTCTCCGTGCCTTCATTTCTCTGCCCCAGGTCACCTTTGGCCCCAGAAGGTCCGCCCCTTCTCTCCTTCTCGTTTTCCCTCCATTCCCACCAACTGTTTGTTATTTTGTTTCAACAAGAGTGACCGCTCCTACACATTTTTTGGTCTGTTCTCACTTGTTCAGAATTTGAATTATTTGGTGCAGTCACCAGACACCTATCATTCATATCAAAAGGACAAATTTTCGTTGGATTGGGTAGCCGTAACATGGAATGAATGAACATCCCTTTATTGCCCATGTGTTAATTGCTTATCTGCCATTTATGATTTTGGTATTAGCTCTGTCGTTCTTAGTTTACGGTATGGACAATCTAATTTCTTTGTGTTGGTTTTTGGACCATCACATGCTTCCAGAGTTGTAGTTTTTCGCTTTGTTGTTACTGCCTTGGCCAATACCTTACTGCTTGTTCCACTGATGATTTATTTGGGTTGGTGCGACATGAAATAAGGACACACCTGAAGTCATGTACACAACTCCGTGCATTTGAAGTCTTTTTACTATCATTTTATCACATTCATCATCTGAGCCTTATCCACTACTAATTGAACTATATGAAGATCATCTTGCCATTATGCTCTGATCATTGTATATGTGGCTTCTTTTGTGACGTCCCATTGAGGCTGCCATGTCATGGAACCACCTCAGGTTTGCCCCTGGCGGTCAGGAGTTTAGCACAGTCAAAGTTTAACTATGCCCACTATATTAACTTCCTCAGGAGCCATTTTACTCATTGATCCAATTAATCATCTAAAGAATATAAATCCCAAGATGTAAAATATATAAACACAGCACAGAACCACATACTCAAAATAAAATACAAGAGGTCAACATGATCAAAATCCTACTCCTTATGGAGACTAGCAACACAAAAGTCTCAAGAGTCATTTTTATTACATGTATCTCATCTCTACTTAAATAGCATAAAATTGCAAGTTAAAGTTCTTTGGTTTCTTGGATTGGTTGATTCTCCTTTCTCCTCCTCAGAAATTGGTTCCGAATTCAGACTAGGATCCTGCTTAATCATTGAAAACAAAATGATATGAGCTAAAAGCTCAGTAAGTAAATACATTTTCTCATTTAAATTCATTTTCATCATCTTTTGGTCTTGAGCTAAGATACCTATTTCATTTGAATTCCCAACTCGATTTGGCTATCAAAATTCAATCATATTACTTAGCAAATTTGCCCTCAATAAAGTAATCCAATCCTATCAAATGTCAACATGATCATGACATGCTATGCAATACACTAGGCTTGATGGCCACCTTGGGTCTCTTTTCTGCTCTTTTTCTAGGCATCTTTCAGCCATTTGGGTCTTATGGTGCCTGCCCCATGCTATGTTGGGCATCGATGCACTAGCATTCCCATGATCCATGATCCGATGATGGGTTTTGGGGTGGGCTGCATAGTTAATTTTGCCCCACAAAAACTGCATTTAAAGTTCATACTTCATAGGTTTTCCATATAAAGACAATGGCCCACCCTACTCCTGATCATGAACTGTGGTTTTGCTGAGGATCTACTGGATATGAAAAAAAATGAGAATGGGAGTGGGTCCACCTACCTCTTCTTGGCTGATCAGCTTGCTTCCCTTGTTCCTTGCTTCATTAAAGGGGCATTAAAGATTGCCCAAGCAAGAATCAGCTACTCCCATCCTTGATGGAAGGTACAGCCTTGATGGTCCCCAATACCAGGGACAAAATTTTCAAATTTTCTAACCCTTGCATAGATCAGCTGGGCCTTTGTTCAACGGTTGAGCTGCTAAGGTGTTAGAAAAGGCCATTCCCCTAATTTCATCTGTTTCATGTAGTAAGAGCAAATCCAACCATACAATTATCATGAAATTTGGGAATCATACAGTGGATATATCCTACAACCATGATGTAAACTTTCACTCCCAGCTATTTCACAATTGAAACGTTGGATGGTCACGATTGATTGAATTTTTTTAGTAGTACAAAACATCTTATTACATGAGATATTACACTTTGCTTCCACATAAGCCATCCAAATGCTGGGCATGATTTTCAAATCAGGATCTTAAGCTTGTTGCTTAGTTCCTTGTCATCAAAAGGATAGCTTGGGGTTTTTCAAGCCAATGTTCATTATTTAGAGGTAGATACAAAGAATGTCTCAAATAGTCTGGTTTAGCTGCATCCCACCCACTAAACCTCTCAGATATTAGGTACTTCAACTTGTGTTTCTTGTTAGGGATATGGTCAAGCTTTCAAGGTATTTCTGTTGATTGTGAGGTTAATAGCGCGTTGGTAATGCCACTGTGCACTTGTTGTTAACTTAACCCTTGTGGCTCATTTTGGAGCCATGGTAAAGTGGTTGGATGATGTCTAGGGTACAGTCCTTGTCGCACATGCGAACTTAAATCAATGGTTGATAGCAAGTTGTTGCAAGGAATTTTTATACTGACACTATGGTAAAAACTTGCAAAATCTAGGTGGCAGTTGCCGGATGAACAATATTCAGTTATTGCTTCAACAGCCAATGCATTGCGTCGGGACATAATTCACCTAAATGCTGATTCAAAGAAGTTGAAAGCTGCAGCAGAAGGACTCTCACAGAGTAGCTTTTCATTTTCTCATCTTCATTTATCGTCAAGAAATGTTATTATTTGCTACTGAGCAGCCCTGGACATAATTTTTCAGTAAGGGACGTTTATGCTTGAATAATTGAATTTCCTATTTTCGAATCATTAATTTTGTGGTGACAGCAGGTTTTTCTCCAATACTGGTTGTTGTACATGTTGTCTATCACTACCTTATTTGCTTATATGTTCACTACTGTGTTGGTGATTTCTGTATTGTGCACCTTTACCAAATTGGTGCTGTTATTCTCATTCTTGCTCATTTGTTCTCTACCATTTGGTGTTTGTTTACATTATGTGCTTAGTAGACTGGAGCATCAAAGGTTTATGCTCATTGCATTCTCTGACTTTACTGTTCAGAAAATTTTCATTTTAAAGAGAGGGCAACATGTTCAGTTGACATAGAGTGTTGAACATGGATTTTTTTGGATATCAGTTGTGTTTTCTGTTTTGTTCAACTTCAACCCATTGAAGCATGTCCTTTTTGTTTTCAGTCTAAGTGTTTTTCATCATGGTAAGTAGGCTAGTTTGATAAAAGGGATAAAAGTCTGAAAAAAAGAACCCAGAAACGATTTTGATTGTTACTTGGAAACAAAGCACAAACTTTTACTCAGCTATGCATTAGATCCTATGCAAATCCTGTGTGGAGTAGGGGAGAGGCTGCCTATGCAGTTTCTTGGTGAGGAATGAATCAACTGATATAAGAGAAAGTCATTGATCAATTTGAAGTACTGCCTTCTGAAAAGATGTCTCTGTTGGTAGTAAAAGTTGATTTATATACACAAAGTAATGGACAATAATGGTTATGAGGCAAAGTGGGCAATTGTACAAGAGAGTAGCCTATCTTTACAGATTATACAGTTATGTAAATGTTAACACTTTGTTAACATAAGCAAGTTTTGTCATGATCTCAATGATAATGATTTATGCTTTGTATTTGTGATATACAACCAGATAATGCTTCAATTGGTCATGGCCGCTGATGGTGTTTGACCTGGGTAGCTTCTCTCCACACCCAAGCCTACACTTTGTTTATTAATTGGCTGATCTCATGCTTTAAATGTTTTATCAGCTTAGCATATTCAGCATTACCAAGAACATGCATGCCATTGCCTAATGCCTATTTATTCAGCTTTTGTACTGAACCCAACCTAGCCTTAGTTTAGATTGTTGATGGTCCTGTTTATCTTTTGGACAGAGCTCAACCTGGCCTAGTTATAGATCATTGATGGTCCTGTTCATCTTTTGGACAGAGCTCAACCTGGCCTAAGTTTAGATCATTGATGGTCCTGTTCATCTTTTGGATAGAGCTCAACCTGGCAAGTTTGGATCATTGATGGCCCTGCATTTCTAGTAGCAAATCTTTCTGTCTTTTTTTCTTCCAAATATAGTGGTGGATGGTGGTTTTAGAGAAGTATTTGTTTCTTGTAGTTGGAAAGGCATTTGCAATTGCTACAGCAATCGTTTTTGGTGGTGCAACATTGACATTTGTACTGATGGCCTCCATGCTACAGCTTCACAATGTAAGTAAATTGATTGATGTATGTATTTAACCAAATTCGTGTTATATACTCATGGATCATAAGATAATTTTTCCACAATAACATCTAATAGTTTTGATAATAAATGACCTAGGTTTCTTGATTCACCCATTGTTAACATATATGTTTGCAAGATGAGTTGATGCTATCATTGCAGCTTTGCCCTGTATCTGATGATCTAATAGTTATCAGCCAATTATTTAAATATTGACAGTAATTGTGGGTATATCAGCTGATACAATCCGTTTCAACCATTAAGTTTATGTCATTAATGCCATGCAGCACATCAATATCTTGCAAAATATTAGTACCCTGAGTCCTTCAAAACTCTCATTTTCTTCCAGATTTTTCTAAGTAAATGTTGAACCAGTGCACTTGAATTGGAAGGAGCATTATTTCATGGATTTTGATATCTCCCTTTATCAATAGAAATAACCACGAACTTCTAATTTTATTACCAATGGTTCGAAAGCATGTGCTCATCTTTCAGTCAAGGCAGTTGCGAACCTTTGACCCTGATTCGATTATCTTTTAGCAAACCCTTTGTAGAGCATCTTTCAATAATATCCATTCTATTATCATTTCCTTGTTTTCTGTTGGATTCTGTTGTTCAAATATGTTTTTGACAAGAAAAATCAGCTGCACAACTTGCTTATTGACTTGTCCAGCACACAAATTTCATTAGTATTTTGTTTTTGTCCAGCCAGCAATGAAAGCCAATATTTTGAAAAATGAGAGCATAAATTGAACATCTTGTTTGTGTGGTGTTATTAAAATTTGTTTAAACACTGTGTTATTATTTCAGAATAAATAAATATGGCTAAAAGGGCAGGCTCAAACAATGGTTCAATTCACATGTCCATGCCATTTATCAGATACATCATCTAATATTACCCACGTAGCTCAAAAATCTCAATCGAGAACTTGAATGATAAAAAACAAGGGAAAAACCTTGGAGTTGCTAATAATCAATTGAAATTTTTATGAATATTTATAAGTTGCAAGACATGCTTCATATAGCTCAACAAAAACTTTTATAATTACTTATTGTGTGAAGGATATATGTTTATATATCTATGTTTTTATTACATATGTAAGGTATTCTGATGTGTTAAACAATTCTAAAATTTAATTAATCCCTAATGGTAATTTTTTTTATGTTACAAATATGAATTATCATTTTTGAAATTCTAAGGCCACCTAATTCTTAGATGTAAATAATTTTATAAAAACTTAATAATCAAAAGACTATCTATTATATGGATAATTTAGATGTTTTATATACGTCATAGTGCAACTCACATAACTCAATCATGAGACTTTTAATAACATCAACCTTCTGGATTCTTTTCCCTATATATGTACATAATACATATTTATGCATAGGCTGGTTGTAACAAAGGAAACTGTTAAGAGTGGAAATAAACTTAATAAGAATTTTCTAATTAACTATGTGTCTCATGTTCTCCTACATAGACCAGTGACTACACCATATTTTAAGTCCAGTGACTACATATTTTAAGTCATTTCAATACTTGTATTGGCTAGTTTAGATAACTTTATTTATTTATTTGTACTTGATATGTGTGGACATGGGATGGAACAGATTAAGTGAAAATTTCAGAAAAGGTATGATGATGTGGATTCTCCACTGACTTTTTGACCAAAAAGTCAAAGAAAAAAATAATACAACTGCACTGGTCACAACTCAAGATCTGAGTAAGTGTCTGGTTATGTGATTGGAAGGTGTTAAGAACCAATCACATCCATGAAAATCATGGTCGCAAATAAATTGGTTATAGATTCTTTATAGGAAAATGCAAAATGAAATTTCTAGATGAAAATTAATGTAAAATCATCATGCCATTTCCTAACAAAATAAAGAAAAGAGAGAAACTCACCTTGAGAATGTTGACAAGCATGACCTCAGATGCAAGAACCTCGACAAATACTCAACGAACTCTCAGAAGCATTCAAAAAATAAAAATAAAAATAAAAAAACCTCTCAAAACAACTATTCTTCTCTCTAACTCTTAATTTCTTTCTAATTTCTGTGTCTTCTAAAGGGGTGGAGGGCCCTATTTATAGTTGTTTTCAGACCGGTATTTCTTGTAATTTATAAGAAAATCATGGTCAAATAAATAGGCTTAAAGATAAGATAGAGATAAGGATAGAGATTAAGATAAAGATAAGGATAAGAGTTTTAAAATCATCTGAAATTAATTCTTTCTTAAATTATTTTTCTATGATTTCTTAATAACTCAAAAAAAATACTTTATTGGTTAAGGCTTGAGTTTTCTATGGGGAAGGTTAAGGGTTCGAACTCACTTGTCTATATTTTTTAATATTTTTTTTTTATCTAACTGTTCTTTTTTAACTTTTATTATTTTGGATTTGGGTTTGGGATAAATTGGACTAATGCATTCTAATTTGGGTTGGACTCAAATGATCTTCCAAGAGTTCAATCACCGTTTGACTTGTCAAATTGGGGTGTCAACAATATGAAATTTTTTTTGATGATGAGGTCCACATGAGCCTCTGATTGAAATTTTTTTTTTTTGAAATATGACTAATAATACTAAGATTCATTGTGGATTTGGATTAAAAAAAAAATATCATGATGAGCATATAGCCAATAGGTTTACTCTATATTTTAGTTGGGTTTTACCCAAACATCAATTGTGAATTGATTCCAAGTTGAAGGAAGAATCGAATATTCAGAGATAAAATCATTCATTCCCGAGTCTAATAGATCTTTTGAAGATAAGAGTCCCATTCTACATGTCAATACAGACAATGAAATTTATGGTAAGAGGAAAATCTGTCTACTCTAAAAATTGAGAGGGTTCAAGTCCCGATAGAAAAGGTTCATTTTCCCCGATAAATGAATTGAATGATGATTCACTGGACTTGTCAGGCCCACTGAAACAAGTGGTTATTTTTCATTTTCCAGTGTTTGGAGCCTGATAGGACCTAGAAAACAGTTCAACCTGGTCAATTTGGTTGGTTTTAAAACATTGATTCAAGCTTCTATGATAGGGGCTGTTGTAATGGTTGGTTTCGGTGATGAACTTTGGTGGCAATTTAGTTTTAGTGGTGGATGGGCTCATGATTGTTTTCCATGATGAAATTCTGTATCAATTTAGTTTTAGTGGTGGATGTAAGACTTGGAAGCTCAATGGCAATCTATGGATGAGTTGCTTTAAAAATTTGAAAGTGGCTTAATTTCAATTATTACCCTCCATTCATTTTCATATCTCGTGCCTTCGATATGCATTTTTTGGAATTCTCTCTCCAATCAGTTTGTGATTAAAGTTAATCCAATCTCACGTCTTCTGTTCGCCTTTCTTGAAGATTGAAGACATCAAAACTAAAGGAAGAGACCTGTTTCAGCCCAAAGTCGAAATGGTCAATAAGCGAATGGTTCCACTGCGATCATGGGTATGGCCAATTGTTATACAGGAAGCAGTTGACTTGGATGTTTGTTCTAACTAGATTTTAAATAACAGGTTGAAAAGATATCAAGACAAAGGCATGTTGGCAGGGAGCGAGAGGCAAAAGAGAAGCCTGCAATTGTGAAGGAGCTTTCTATGATATTAGGATCAAAACCCTCCAGCTAGCTCGTGCACATAAGTGTCAATGTGGTCACTCTTGAATGCAGGAAGGTTCCTGTTGCAGTTCTTTGTACAAGACGAAGAGGTGGATAAGTTCTTCACGTTGCACAGCTTGCTTGGAGTTTATCATAAGCTGCATCAACTATCTGTATAAAAGGCGTCTAGGAATGTGTAACATATATGTTAGTAGCCAGTAGACAGTAGCCATGCAGTAGTTAGGGTATCTGTTGTTATCTGTTTTGTTTTAAAAATGGATGTTTATTGTCTTTGTTGCATATAACCGCAAACTAGCACATTCGTTTCATGCAAGGATTGTCGATATCCAAATCTAGAAAATCACGCTAAAGGATTCCAATTGCAGGTGAGGAATCAAAGAATGAAGACCAATAATTCAAGGCTGTAAAGCTGGACCATGAACAATGCCTTCTTTGGATGCAATTCATATTGGAGGCTGGTAGAGCAGTAAATTATCCAAAGGAACTGTAATTAGCTTCCACTTTCAAAATGTTTCAAGATTTTCCGGCATTTTGCTGGCACCATCGAGGACTTTCAGCCGCCGAAATTGACTAACTTGAAACAGTCAATTGGATATACTGACCTTTCCAAATTTTCACAAACGGGCTGTATCATGAATTTCAAAATGATCAGTCAGTCTTCGGTTATGTGACATCTTTTTCAAGGATCATAGGCAATAAAACGATGCTTATTATCTTTAAGCATAAACTGGCGTATCAACAACTTAAGACTCCCATTAGGAAGACCGTTTGCCATTTGCCGAACTGGAAGTTCCTTATTTTCTCTGGCGAAAGACCACTGACCACGTTCTCCTACATCAATTTCCTCATCTCATACGGTCTCTCTATTTTCCCATATATATATATATATATGTATATATATGTATATATATATATATATATTCGTCTCTACTTTTTTTACAGTCCTTATTCTTTCCTCTTTGCAGATTCTTTGCATTCGGATTGACAATACTTTCAACTTCGTTCTCACCAATGTTTCCTGTTGGAGCATGAAAATATAAATCTCGATCGAAAGATCTCTGGGCAGGTTTTCCTCCATCCATTCGCTTCACCTCACTGTTTCACACTTTGTTTTTCTTTCTTCCTTCTCTCTGTTAAATTAAAAATTTATTATCAAAATTTACTAATTTTTGTTGCTAATTTTTTTTATTGTTATTTAACATTTTTACATCTTTACTTTTATCTTTTCATTCAAAAAGTATCTTTACTTTTATCTTCTCATTCAAAAAGTCCATCCAATTTATTTTTATTTATTTTATTTTCAATCATGATCCGTTATTGTCTTACATCATTTCGATCTCTTTTGCTTCACTTTTATATATTTTACTCCTTTATTTCTATATTTCACTTTTTTTTCTCAATTTGCAAATTGATGTCAGCGTTTCAAATATTAAAAAAAATTCTTATTTCTCACATTCTGTCAACCGAAGGTGCTAATCCCTTTCCCACTTGTCCGGTTAGTCCTCAACAGCGGGCTAAAATGCATGGAAGCTTCACGGAGAAGACCGACAAGTTGACTAAAATGCATGAAACTCTGAAAGCTTTCATGGAAAAGACCAGCGCCGGATTAAAATCCATGGAAGCTTCACGGAACAGACAGTGGACTGAAATGCCCACCTAAAAGAAAAGTGAGGAGATGTGAAATGCGCTTTAGGAATTGGAAGCTTAGGTGCAAACTACTTTTCAAAGTTATCAGTTCGGTGCATTCTTTTCTAAATCCTCCCCTATTTGTAGGACATCAACATGGTTAAGCATATATTACATCATTGAATGTGGAAAGCTCCGAATTCATAACATCAAAAAATACATCAACGATAGAAATACAAGATGCATATAGTAGCATACATGGATAATAGCCACCTTATTTACAGCCAGATATGCAACTAGACTATCTATCTTGGCTTGACAAACTCAGAAATGCTTTTCTAACAAATAGTTTGCAACGTGACTATTTTGTAGACATCTTCACTGCAACGTGACTCAAACAAGGGGGCCAAGCCCAAAAGGAACATACACAAAACAATACCATTGTGGTAACTCAGTCAAGTGTGACAAGCCCAGAAGGAAACTACAACACAAAAGATCTGAAGCTGGGATCCATTTTCCAGCTAAGCACCCACTTATAGCTTCCACTTGGCAATTCCAGTTGGCATCTATAAGGAGCAGCAAGGCTGCTGGACGTCTATATAAAGACGTCACTTCCTCTTCTCAAAACAAGCATGAGTCTCTAGAGGAAAAAGGAGGAATTGCTATAACAGTATCCTAAGTTAATTCTCTTCGGGCAAGGCTTGTACTTCCAGAAAAGCTATGGCAGAAAAGGAGCTGGAGATCACCCAAGTCTAGTTGTCATCCGCTTCTTGATCCAAGCCACCATCCCTGTTGAGCTTGAGCATTCTATTACATCTAATCTAGTCACAAGATACTCATCAAAGCCTCTTTAATTTCAGATTCTCTTTGGAGACAAGTTGTGCTTGTAGATAAGTTTCTTATGGAGTATTGATTAGGGTTTGAATCATTTGATTCCCCTTTTAATTTGGGTTAGTGGCAATTCTATCAAGATAATTCACCCTGAATATGTATGAAATTTGAGCTTTCTTGGCTCTATTCCATCAGCAAGCATGAATTAGCATAGTCATTGAAAAGCATATCCCATTCAGTTATATTAGTTTCATACCATGCATGTGCCATGACTAGTTACAACATTTTATACATATCCGTTCCATCTCAATTGCAAGAGGTCTAACTGTCATCTGTCCACTCATTTAGTATTTTAGGCCAACTAGTTACATCTGTGATTAGCCCATTATGGCATTATTAAAATGGACTGTTGTAGATGGGTGATTCCTCTAGGGCGTTGAAATCAAAAGGGGCATTGTGATTGAATGTTCAAACTTTGAAGTTTAGAGGGGAATGAATGAGAATCTGTCTAATAGAATAGAAGCATAAAACAATTTCTTATTTCAAGACCGGCAAGAATTATACCAGCAATACTATAAAAGCTTGCATTTTGGAAACATAATGCACTGAATTGTAACTGCATTACTATAGAACTTTAGTTATGAATTGCAAAACTTTTGTTCTGAAACAAGAAGCATAGACCTCAAAAATTAAAAGACCTATCAAAGGCATATGGACTTTTTTGGACAAAGAACTTTCATTGGACGTCAAGACTTATAGTTGGGATAATGACAGAACCATAGTTTAGACTCTTACATATTAGCCAAAATGACCCATATCAGAAACCACGTCAAGGCCACGTTGGTTGGCTGAAATAGCCAAGGACCTAAACCAACAAGTAAAAGCCTCTTAATTATAAAAGTAAAATAAAGTCAAACCATAAAAGGAAAAAAATGCTTGGTAACATTTTCCTAAGCTTGTTTATGAGGTTTTGCAGGTTTGTTGGGTCTGGGGTTCAAATACAAATCAAAAATTCAAAATCAAATCATTAATTGTAATTCGAAAAGAAGGAAAGACACAGTCATGTCAAATTAGATGCAGTTTGCTTTGAGAAATAAAAAAACCACAGTAGTGCTCCTTGGTTTACCCTAAATCAGCCCCACTAAAGGCCAAAATAAGAATTCTACAAAGCCCTCCCCTTTATGTCCTAAACAAAGTAAAAGAAATAGCTCCAAAAAAAGCATTACAAAGTCAAACACTTGGGAGTCCCACTCTCACTAAGTCTAGATCAAAGAAAATGGAGGCTCCTTGACAAAATTCTAAGGAAAGCATGGTCTAGCAAAGACGACCAAAAGTTTCATCCTTAATAGATTTAGCACCAAGATTGCAAAGGATGAAATAAATGATGCTAAGGATACTCTAGGCTTCAAATTCAGCATAAGGCACTTCTTAAAATCCTTTACCTATGCAACATGAGATAGGGATAAGAGTAAGAGTGCTAAGTCTTCAATAGAAATCCATCTAAGCGACTCAAAATCTAGATCATTATGTAGAAGAGGAGAAAGCAACCTCCAAGAATGAGTTGCAAGAAATAAAATAGCAACACAAAAATCAATTCAAAGAAATTAAACAAATAACACCAAGGGGGAGGGATTACCCTCCACTAAAATAGATAATATTTGCCCTTTCCCTAACACAAAACTACTTGAAAAATTTGAAATTCCACCATTCCAAATAAACGAGGGTGATTCATGTCCAAGGGCTCATCTAAAGGCCTTCTATAGAATCCTATATCCTTTAGTGAAGAATGACGAAATCATTATTAGGCCATTCTAGCATAGCGTAAAGAAGGTGAACCTACGTACACCTGCTTGGATTGTAGGTTCATCTGGACATTGGAGAAACTCTCTTTAGCTTTCATGGACTAATTTTTTTACAAGCTTAATGCAACACCTAAAAGGGTTCATCTTGAAGTAATCAATTAGAGGAATGATGAAATATTCTCAGATTACATAGCCAAGTGGAGGGCCTTGGTAGCAAAGATGAAGGCTCTACTTTCACTAAATGAGCAAATTTCTATCATCATCAACTCAACACATTAAAGTATTTTAGGATATCTTATATCTCCCCCCTACATCAACTTTACTTAACTCTTCCAAGAAGGCCACCAAGTTAAAGTAGGGATGAGGCAAGGCATCATCACATCATGGCCCACTAAGAAGCCATAAATAGGTATAAAGCGAAAATGAAGAATGAGAATATAAGCACATTAAAGAATACTATTGTGAATGCTATCGATGCTACCAAGTCAGAAGAAATTCTATGAGTTCTCCCAGCAAAGGTGTTCCTAGTGAAAGCTAGCTTCTCCCTTTCCTCTTGAAGCTAAAAAAGAATCTATTTATACCACCTGAAAAGCCCCTCATGACCTAATCACACCCACATACTTTCATAAATGCCATGAATCAAACTACTAGCAAAATCCTTTATTCAAATTAATACCCTAATTCTAGTGACATGGCTTAAGTAGATCAAAACTGCCTCATAAGTACCCCATCTGGGAGCATCATTGTAGCACCCCGCCGGCCCACACCACCCCTGGCCGATGGTTGCTACATATTGATCCATAAATGTGCTGGCCGATG
>JAYJMB010056993.1:0-27468 GCA_036873735.1 Pouteria campechiana | reverse complement strand
AACACAATTGCATAAGAATAACAAATATCTAAGTATAAAAACGTATCTTATGAGTGAATGAAATCCACTCATCATTATCCCCCCAATCGAAGGATGAATCCTTGTTAATTCTTTTATTTTTGTCCCTTTTTTCTTTGCTCTAGCATTCTTCTTTTTAACACCCCCAAACTTATCTTTTTTTGCTCTCTCATACTTCTCTAACAACCATGTGTATTAAATATGTCTCTTAATGGGTCAAACATGGTTTTTTTTAGGCTCAAAGGGTTTGAATGATAAAGCTTAAGAAGGAAAAGTTGAATGGTATTCTTTCATTTGCCTTACATAGGCCATCCTTTTCATTGAACCTTAATGGGGACACTAGTGGCAATGAATATACTAGGTTAGCTTGAAAGGCTCAAATTGATCAAAGAATGCCTAAATCACTTCCAGGCATGTTATCTAGAATTTTTCCATGAGGGATAATCAAACAAGTTCTAGTATGCTCAAGTTAATTAAAATAAGTCATTGAATTTAAAACATTATCAACTAATCAACATACACTTGACATAGTCATAAGGTGCTCAATATCAATATTTTCATTCATAAAAAGAAAGACTTATCATAAGAATCATTAAATCATAAGGTAGTGCCTACCTTCATTCTAAATCATGTGTAATGGCAATAAAAAACTAAGCATAAGTTATTGATCATCAAGAGGGAATCCATTTTAATTTTAATATTCTAGCACAATTGCTCTTGGATTTTCTTAGCTAAGTCATCAAAAAGTGAAGCTCACTAAAAAAATATACCTAAAACAATTGCTCAAAAATGAATGAAAATCCCCAAATACCCCCAAACTTAAACTAAACATTATCTCAATGTTTAAACAAAAATGCATAAGGGGGAAAGAAACTTCCTTATGGGGATATATTCTTCTCTGATGGTGAATGGAGGTTGTTTAGATGATGGAAATGGACTTTTGATGGGCTTAAGAAAGGATCATATTCAATCAAAAAAACCAAAATAACTTAAGCAAATAGATAAAACAACACAAAACCCAAAAAGAATTAAAAATCCTAAGAGAGAAGGGATGAGAAGTAGTTGTAATTTATATCTTCAGCTTGACTTTTCACCACTATCCATTCACCTTAAATTTCTCCCCTCCTTTATTGCTTTTGATTCTAACATAATGCATAGAAAAGGGATACTTCCCTTGATATGTTCTATTATCCAATTGAATGCATAATTCCACTTTCATAATATCCTCAGGAGCTTTTCTTCCTTTACACTTGTAAGAGAGGAATAATTAATTCCTGGCAAGGAAGGAACTCCATAATCATATTTCAAATGAGAGGGGAAGCATTTTGTTCAAGAATCAGAGGCTCTTCAATTGATTGATTAGGCTATTTAGTGAGTTACCCCAATTCCTCAAATCTTACTGCCTTTTGACTTGGATATGATGGGTTTGCCTCCATGAACTTTTCACACCCCTCTATCTCTTCATTCACAATTCCTCTATCTCTTGGTTGAACAAGACATGCTTCAAGTGAATCTTCATAAACATCTTCAGGAAAACATCCACTTGCTCTTGATCTTCTGGCTTAGCCTTTTCATCACTTGAAGGAGTCTCCAAAGGTATGCTGACAATGGGCTACTTAAGAGGTATCGGATGAGCTTTAAATAGAATTTCTGCTTGCTCTTAGCTTTTCAACTTGTCTTTTTTATTGATCAATAGATGCTCTGATTCTTCCCCACTTCTGAAGGTAATTGCCTTACGTTGTTCTCTTGGATTAATTTCAGAATTGCTAGGAAAATTTCCTTTATGGGGACCTTTGTACAAATCAGCCATATGAGCAAATTGAGTTTCCAAATTCCTACTCTGAGCAAATTGGTTCTAAATCTAAGTGGATTGGTTCTAAAAATTGTCCCTCATCTTAGTAATGAAATTGTCTGCCTTGGCCATGAAATTGTCTACACTGAGAACTTATTTGTGGTATTGGCCAACCAAGCTAAAGTAGCCTCCTAATCCATCTTGTCTTCCTACTACTGCTGAAATCCTTGCTAATATTACATGAATGAATTTCCAACTTGACATTCTTCACTGAATTGTTGAAACCATTATTGAGGTTACCCCATATTTTGCTAAATTCTCGATGAGAAGTTGGGATGATTTCACTATTTTGAATTGTAAATGTTGGAGTATGAGTTATTCTGCTGCCTTTTGAAGTTTTCAATGTGTTCGAGTATGGTTATCATGATATTCATCACAAATATCGTGAAAAAGGCACAAAATTTGTATTGAATAGCAAAAATAAAAGAAAAAATTTCAAAGCAAAACTAAAGTTATTTATTTTGATATTGGTAATATTATCATCCCTGGCAACGATGTCAATTACCAACTACTCTAACTTTAAATTTTGTTTGAAAGATTGAATTATGGTAAGAAGGTGTAAAGATAAAAGATCTAATTTAATGGACTTCGACAATGATGTGGATTTTGGACAAATAAAAGATACAATAATTAAAACACCTAGGGGTTTCCAAATTCACTGTATTAATCATATTTAGTTTCATCAGTTTAACAATCAGTGGTTGCTCCCATGTTGATAACAAGTTTCTCTTAGTTAATTGTTATTCTTTCATAAGTCATAAGAACCTATCTTAATTAGCTAATTTCCTACATCTCTGTGAAAATCATAAACTAATTAAGATGCATTAAGATCAAGAAACCTATAATGTTGCATAAACTTCATGGATATCTCTATCATCATGATCATCTTATGGTGGTTAATCATGGTCTCATTTGATTATCAATTCTCAGCCTCAAATTGAACATATATCATGTTGAAAGGGCTAGCATTCTTTCATAAGCATTGACATCGGATTAAACACTCAACATAGATAATGAACAAATAAAAACATGCATTAAACATAATGAAACCAAACAATCATTATCCAGCTACATCATTCCCCTAGATTAAAGCGCTTAGCTCATAATAGAATCAAGGAAAGTGATACACATTGTCTTAAACATGATTAATAATGAGAAATGACTAAAAAAAGAATAAAGAAAGGTCAAGAGATAAGCTTCTCCACATAGTATTCTCTGCACTTTGCTCTCTTGTTAACTTCCCTTCTGTTACAAGAAGATTCCACCTTCAATTTTGTATATTTGCTTTCCTTTCTTGTTTCTCTACCTTCAAACCTTGCTAAAGTGTCCCCAAAAACATGCTAAAACTTCATTTTAGATAATCTTCATTAGGGTTTAGCTTTGGTGTGGAAGTCAAGCAAGATCCTCTAAATCCACAATGTTATCTCTAGTGCAAAGCCTCGTCTTAGCTTTCTGCTGCCCATTTTGTGTTAACACATCCTGGAATTGAGCTAGCTTTTCTACGCCACAGCTCAGCTTTTTGCTATCCACTAGAAATATATGTGATAGTGTAACCATAACTTTCTCATCCGATATCAGAATCATGTGATTCTTATTGAACTGGAAATATAATTTTAAAATCTAAAACTTTTATGTTGAACACATTTTTCAAATCATCCTGTATTTATGCCATATTTTGATTACAAGTAACATCATATTTTGCACATTTGAAGTTGTTCCAACTGGATTGAAGTCTATGCTAGTTGTAGTATTTTGCTGATAACTTTCACGTTTGATGTTCAAATCCTATGACTCTAGATTTTTAGGATAGATAATTTGAAGGCCTAAAACTTTTATGTTAAACATGTTTGCTGAATCTGTTTCAATCTATGCCAAAAATGGCCTCAAAGTTAAGCTTCTTTCATACTCAACTTTACAAGCAGATTTTCACATTAGTAACTATAATAAACTTTATTCAATGCAATATTTAATTAGATGTGATGAATTCATGCCAATTAAAAATACAAAATATGTGAATTTAGGTATTAAAATATGATAAATTTTGAGCTTATCAACCACTTGCCGATCCATACAATCAAAAATTTGAATGTTGCGAAGCCACGATCTCCACCCAACCATTTCCAACGATCAAGATTTTAAGAGAGAAATTTAAGGAAAAATGGAGGGACGTTTCAAGGGTTGAAGAAGTCATTGATTGAGCTTTAAATTTCAAGAAACCTTTAAAACCCTAGATCAAGTGCTTAAACTTCATCATCTACATACAAAAGCTTTCAACTTCATAATCTTCACTCAAGGACCATGATGGTTCAAATTATAATTCCTTACAAGTGCAATAGTATATAGTAGTATAGTGTGCAATGCAAGGGTCGATTCCACAAAAAATGATCAAACTGATTTAATTAGTTTTTGTTATTGAATTACACTATCCTTAAGAATGTATTTAAAGCTAAGTGAATATGGTGTAAAATTGAATGGAATTACAGAAATCAATAATTATTAATAATGTTCGGGGAGATTAACAAGATGCAAGGGTCTAGGGATCCGATTTCACCACTCTTTGATACACTTTTCTATTGGAATGTTGAATTAAATGCTTATCTTGGGTTCATTCTTTTGAATGTATAATTATTACTGTTTGGTATGTAGGTTTAAATCAAGTATTTCCACTTGTTCCAATTACCTATGGTGTATAGCATAATTAAAGTGAAAACCCTTTAAGCCCAAGAAGTTAATGAACCAAAATAAGATGGTTTAGCATATAATGTGTACCTTATCCATCTATCCTTTTTCATTCAAGGGAACTCATGGTTTAGCATATGGTGTGTACCTTAACCATGCTTAGATAATCAATCTAACTCATAATATTGGTGACCGAGCAATAAAACAAATCAAATGATTGCAAACAATACAATGAATTAAACAAGATCATATAATCATTGATAAAAAACAACCTACATAACAAATAGTATCAAATAGGGTTACATCTTCACCCTAGAAAGAGGACTTTAGTTCATAATAGAAAAGAAAACAACTCCCTTCATCAACATCTCCTGTTGCTCTTGCTTACTTGAAATCTCCCTCTTTCTCCACAAGAGTCACCAAAGTTGTGCCCCTCAGAACCCTAAACAAAATCCTAAAATGAATGCAAAAATATCCCCAAAAAGCCTTCTCTTATTGCCTTAAATACCAGGGGACAAGCCTAATAGAAATTCAGTAGGATTTGAGGAGCAGTGGCAACAGCGGCCTAGCTAGTCGTGAGATGGCATGAATGGATTTCGGTGTTGGCAGTGCCAGATGTGATGTCCTCTATTTTGCATTTTTGCTACATTTTCTTCCTTCCTCTTATCCTTAAGCTACTTCTTTCTCCTTTCTTAGTTTAATCCATTTTATCTTCCTTCAAGGCACCTGAAAGAAAACAATGAAATCACATGGAAAACATCTAATTTTCTCAATAACCAACAATTAAACAAGCCTAAATAATACGAAACATAAGTGAATAAAATTCACTTATCAAATAACCCCAAAACTTACTCATTTGCTCATCCTTGAGTAAAGTAAATACACAAGAATTCACAAAGAACATAACTAAGATTGATCCAGGTTATCCATCAAAAACCTCAATAAAATAGACATGGTTAAGAGGAAACTATCAAGATATCACATATGTATCTTGTTTCAATTTGAGCCTCTTCCTTTCCACCTTAGATTCCATGTGCATGTGCAACAATTATAGCCATTTCAATCTACATCATTTTCTTCAAGCAACCAAGTAATACATGTTCAATGCAAACCTTGTGAATTCACTAATTAAACCAAAGAGACTACATTAGATGTGCATTTGATATTTTTCCTTTTTGTGGGCTCTATTACTATCACATTCTTCATTTTTATCTTCTTTTTTTGAATGTGATACCCCCTAACACCCCCAAACTTATTTTATTTTCCATTTATATGTGATCCCCACATAAACAATGAATTTTTAATCATGTTCTTCTTTTATCACATCTAATGCTTGTCTCAACAATAGTTATAATGAATGCTAGAATTCAAATTGAACTATGCATACTTAGTCTCCTAAACTAATGCTAAATATTAAAAGACTTCAAAAGAAATGGCTATGTAAATGTGATTAATGTGTATAAGGAATCTATAGCAAATTAAACAAGAAATCAAGTCAAGCATGCAGATAATAGTGATTTCAATCATTTTCAACTTAACCATTGTCAAATGTCACATATACGTTATTGGTTTTGTATGATGATCTTGATTAATGCTCAAGACACACAATATTATATATATATATATATATGAAAACAATACAACCATATTCAAACATTGAACACAACCACTAATGCAAACACCAACACTAATAACCCGGAACACATAATATAAGTGCTGCAATAAACACAAACCTAAAATAGTTAGAAAGAACACAAATAAATGAAGCACAAAACATGGAAACTACTACCCCCCAAACTTGAAATCCACATTATCCTCAAGGTTAAATAAAATAATAGAAAACAAGGATTTCCCTAAAATAGATCTGATCATTCGTCGGAGTCATTCGCCCTTTCTTTAGATTCCTCAGCAAAGTCATGAAATATGGGTGGAGTGGGGAAGACTATTGAGCTAGTGCCTTGCAACATGCTACAACTCTGGAACATGGCAATTAGAGCATTGTTATAATCCACTCCATTGTCATTGCTCCTTCATCATTTGCTATTGCCAAGAATTTATTCCCTCTGTGCGTGATTATAGCTCAGCTAGAGTGGGTTCTTCAGAAGCAAGTTGCATTGGCAGCCTCTATTGAGAAGAGCTTGGGGCTGCAGATGATGTACCCACTCTAGCACTTGCACTAGCTAACTTTTCAAATTTATCAACAACTACATTAGTGATTGTCAGCAAAGGGTTTTGGAGTTCTTCTTTAGCATGGTAGGAACTCCCACTATCAGACACAACTAGTAGATGAGCGCAGGATGCCCAAGTCTGCTTGTTAGCCTCCCTTTAATGAAATATATGATGGACTGCTCAATAACTTGGCCCACATCTACGGACAACCCTATCGAAATGGCATAATTGAGTAGAGTTATCTCTCTTGTTACATCAGAGACATGGTTTATTGGCAACAATTTAGCTGAGAGATGATAGAATCACAATCTAGTTCTTGCTCTCCCCAAGCCAAATACTCATCTTCCTCAATATATACAAGTTCATACACTTCATTGATGGAAAATCTATTCAAAGACACCATCTTCCCACGTACAAGTGCCTTTAGCTCCATTGGTTTAGCTTTGTATTGCTCTCTGGCATTTGCATAGAATTCTCTGGTCACTGGAACCATAGCAGCACCAGTCTAAGTTGTGAACTTCTTCCAATTCTGGACTTGAATGAGATCAGCTATGGCACTATAGGTTGTGTCAATGCCCTTTCTTGGATACCTTCCCAATCTACAAGTGATTGTCTATAGATGTTTTTTGCTCGTGGATTGAAAAATGTAGGTTCAATTTGGGTATCAAACTCTTTTTATTCTCCTTCTCTTTTATTGTCTAGTAGAAGTGGATTTCTTAGGAGGCATGGCGACAAGAACAAAGTTTGCAATATCAAACCACCTTGATCAATTAAGTTTTATGCTTAGTAACTAAGATTAATTAAGTTGGTCTACCTTTTTCTGTGGGATCGACCCTGCATTTTCACACTATATTGCTATACATCTGTACACTTGCAAGGAATTATAATTTGAACAATCAAGTTTTTGGCACTGTTTGTGAGGAATGGTTCCAAACTAATTTAATTAAGTGTAGTTATATTTTTTAAATTTTTATTCTCGTATATAACTATATATGAAATTATTTTTTATTATTTCCTTCTTTTTGTTGTAGTATTGTGAATGCACAAAAAAAGATCTCTAAACTCTACTCTGTTTGCAGGAGATAATCATGCTGATAAAGTGGAAATTGAAATAGAGATTTTAAACAAAGAAGAAGTAAACATGGCTGAGAATGTGAAAATCCAAGTGAATCAACCAATGCAATAAGTACAACAAGCTCAACATGCTCAATAATTAATGAAAGAGTTTGCATGCCCTACTATAGGGATTTTGCCTTCATGCATTGTGTTAGATGATGATGCTAGAAACTAACATGCTCCCATCTTTCCATGGATTAGCTTCAAAAGATTCACTGACTTTTATGCATGATTTTTATGCCACCAACCAAACCTTTCCATTACAGGGGCTAACATAAGATCAGTTATGTATGAGATGCTTCCCATACACTCTAAAAGTTGTAGCCAAGACTTAGTTCATGACAGTAGCTCTTACCTCATTGACAACTTGGGAGCAGTGTATAATAAATTCATTGAAAAATTTTACTCTCATGCAAAAATTGCTAAATTAAGAAGCAAAATAGTCACTTTTGCTTAGATGGATGGTGAAGCTTTCCATGAAGCATGGGAAAGGTTCAAGGCAATTTTGATTCAATGCCCTCATTATAGATATCCACTAGAGTTTCTTAACCATTTTTCTATGATGGACTGATACAACCATGCTAAGCCATGGTTGATAATGCTACAGGTGGAGCCATGGGAGAAAAGACTCCATAGGAAACTCATGAACTTTATGAGATGTTGGGAGGAAAATTCCCAACAGAAGAGTATAAGAGGTAGATCTAGGGGACTTTATGAAGTAAATACTAATCCTTATTTATCCATGCCAACATCAGAGATGACTAAGTAGATGAAGGCAATGTAAGCAACCATAACTTGCTCCTATAGAGGTTTGTTCTCTTTATGGTAATTTAGGTCATTCACCTAATATTTTTACTTTGAATGAATATTTTGCAGGTGATGCTAAGCAGGCTAATGCAATGAACTTTTACAACCAGAGACCATGGAATGATCCATACTCAAATACTTACAATCCTAGTTGGAGGAATCATCCTAATTTCTCTTGGAATAATGAAAGAAATCAAAATCAAACTAGAACCTCATTTCAACCTCAATAGAAAAAGCCTATACTTGAAGAAACACTGCAAAATTTCATGCAAGTAACACAAACTGAGCTCCAGAATCATTCAGCTAAATTCCAAAATATTGATTCCAAGTTCCACAACATGGAGGCATCTATGAAAAAGATGTAAACTCAGTTAGGGCAAATTATAGAAGTAGTACAAGGACACAGACTTGAAAAGTAGCCTAGCCAATTGAAGCAAGCTAAAGAAATTATACCAAAACAAAGTGTGGAAAATTTGTAGAAAAAGGGAGTTCATCTTGCCTAGACGTTAAATAAAGTGCTTCTTGGGAGGCAACCCAAGTTTTTATTTTTTAGTCTTTTCAATTTGCTAGACGTAGTGATGTTTTTGCATTATTAAAGTAGGCTAGTGCATTAGTTTAATTAAGTTTGTTTTGATTATGGAGTTATTGGATTATACTTATATTTTTCATAGTTGTTATATTTAATATATCATTGTTTCATGTTGACAAGGTAAATACATAAATAAAGAATTCAAGCAAGCAAATCAAATTAGAGTGATGAAATAAACTGGAAAAGGGAAAGTTTTCGAGGCGGCAAATCTACATGACAGAGGTAGTGAGTGGGCGTCGTTCAACATAAAAAAAATTAAAAAGAGTCAGTGGGGTGGCACCATCAACACCGCCTCACGACCTCTCCTCTCCTAAATCCCATGCACGCCCCACCCTTTCCCACTCCCTTTTCACTTAAACCTCTCTTTTTCCTCTCTCTCTTTCTCTCCCAAACACTTCCTCAAATCCCTACACCCTTCCTATGCTCCAAAACTTCAAGTTTCACTCCCAAACTCTTCCATCTCACATTCCATCCTTAGATTCAACTCTCCCACTCACTATTCATCATCTTCCTCAAGAAATTTTTCAAGTGGGGTTGTCTACTTCATGCACTTCTCTTGAAATCATAAGTCATTGGATCATCTCAATCTTCATTCTATTGGCTTTCTTAGTATGGTGCTTTGGTTTTTTGGAAGTTTGGGAGGATTTGAAGTGGGGTTTTTCATGTATTAGTTTGGTTGAAGTGTTGCACATCAAGTGTTTGTTGAAATGTTTATGCCAAGTTGGGTGTAGTTTGTGGTTGGGCTCATGTTGCAAGATTGTTTGTGCTTGATGTGAGTATGTATTGGGATTGAATGTGAGAATATATCAAGGCATTAGTGGTAAAAATTCTATGCACATGCTATGTGTTTGGTGAAATGCCTTGGTGAAAATGTAACTTGGTTATAGTGGTGAGCTCATTTTCTTGATTGATGCTTGTGATTCTTTCATAATTGAGTTGAGTGGTGTGGTTTGGCTTTGAAAACGTTTGGTAAATTTGTTTCCTTGGGATTGCTCTACTATTGTGCTTCTATATTCTATCTAGTATTGTCATCACACCTCCGAGGAAGTTTGTGTGTGTCAATCCCTCTAGGAAGAGAAGAACAAGAGATCAATGCACCACCCATACTCACGTTCTTTAATGAATAAGTAGAAGAGATTTTCAACAGTTCCATGATTCATCATGAAGGGATTCGGGAGAGAGGCTTGGACACAACCTACACTAATATAGTTGACCTTATTTGAGCTTGGCGTTGGTTGTCTTTCACATCTCAGCTACAGGCGGCAGCTGTGCCATTGGTTCAAGAATTCTATGCCAATGCTAGAGTGCAATTCAGGGTAGACTCTCTGGTGCTGCAAGTGTTGGCACCTGGTCAGATGGTTTTGTTTGATAGAGCTTCCATTAATCAAGCTTATGAGTTGGAAGAAATTGAAGAGGACGAATACTCTACTTGGTTGGCACAGGGACCGGATTATGATGCTATTATTTCTTACCTTGCTCTTTCTGGCAGTAAGTGGAAGATAGTGAATGACATGGTTATCAGTTTTCCTAGGGGTTAGTTGGAAGCAACAAGTAACACTACTTCATATCAGCAAAATTGTTGCCTTCTAACCATATATCCGATGTCACAAGGGAGTGAACTGAGCTCAACTATGCCATTCAGATCGGATTATCTATTGATGTGGGCCGAGTGATTGGGCATTCCATTATCTCGTTCATCACTGGGAGGCTCACTAGTGGATTGAGACACCCTTCTCTCCTCTACAAGTTGTGTCTCATGGCTGGAGTTCCTATCTCTACTCAAGAGGAACTTCAACATCCTTTGCTGGTCATCAATGATGCAGTTATAGATTCATTTAAGAAGACTGAGCATATTAATGCAAGGAGAAGTCTGTCATCTTTGCCACCTAGCTCTCTGCAGCAGAGGTCCCCAAGAGGTTCTTCTTATAAAGAACCTTTACTTGCTGATCCTCCAGACTCATATGGTGGGTGTGCAAAGTTATACAAGACAAATGATGGGGGACCAGAGGAAGTTGTACAAGTACATGGTGGATCACATTAACGCCCTTACCACCCACCATGCTCCGAAGCTGCAACATTACACCTGGCGATAGCTCCATGGGCTTCCCACCTCCACCTACACTTTTTGTTTTACCAAATGAAGATTTGAGTTGGGTGCAAGATGACAGGTCCGATGACTGATCCATTTTAGGGAAATCCTCATTTTCTAATGCTTTATTTCACATTGAGGACAATGTTGTGTTTAAGTTTGGGGGTGTTTAGCATTTTATTTGTATTCAGGGATGTTCTTAATTGTGTTTAGGGATGCTTTTGTCTAAGTTTGGGGGTTTTTGCAGTTTATTTAGTTTGTGTGTCATGTGTTTAGTTGAAGTTTCTTATGGGTTATGTTAACATGCTAAAACTGAATAGGACTGATTCTCTCTTGATGATCAGTAACTTGTGCTAAGTTTTTGTTTACTATTGCACATGATTTAGAAGAAAGGATAGATTCAACCTTGTGATTTAATGATTTTTAGGATAAGTCTTTATCTTTCATGATTGATGAAAATTTTATTGAGCACACTATGTTATAATCATGCAAAGTGTATGCGGATTAGTTGATAGTGTTGTGAATTCAGTAACTTATGTTGGTTTACGCTAGCATTTTAGAACTTATTTGATTATCTCTCAAAGAGAAATCATATATTACATGTCTTTTTGGAAGTGATTTAGGAAATTCTTTTTATTAATTTGAGCCTTTTACGCTAACCTAGTACATTCACTGTAACTAATGTCCCATTAAGCCTTATGAAAGAATGGCATATGCAAAGCATATGAAAGACCACCATTCAACTTTTCTTTCTTTAACCTCATCATCACCTATTTAGCCTAAAAAACTATGTTTGACCTATTAAGAGACATATTCTATTCTCATGGTTATTTTATAGGTATGACTAAAGCAAAAGAAGATGAGTTTGGGGGTGTTCAAAAGAATATGCCATAAAGAAGAAGAAACGGGACAAAAGAAGAGAGGTAAGGAACCAAGTCTTAATTAGGGGGACTGCATTTCCATGAACTTCAAAAAAAAATAAGTTAGGAGGTGTGGTAGTAATAAAGCCTATAAGTGGGGGGATCACATCCCAATTAGCTTAAAAGAAAATAATTTTGGGGTTGTGATAATAATACATACTATAAAAAGAAAGAGAAGAGCAATTCAAATAATTATATTAAGAGAGTGAACATTCATGTGGAAGTTAGTTATGATCTCTTACTTTGTGTATCCTTATTCTTTCTTTTTGTTAGATAAACCTAAGGCCTCATTATAAGCTTAACAAAGACCTATTGATCAAAGTAAACATAGTTATCTAGATTAGTGGAGAGGAATCATGAAAAGCAAGCTTATAGAGTGCTATGTGAAGATCATTAGAACCACTAATTTGCACCTTGTTGATTGAAAAGTATGCATATGGCATGTAATTGACATTACACACATACACATTTCCACTTCATGAAAGGATTGATGAAACATGAGTTTCATGAGATTACTTTGTGGGTGTCTTGAATGATTTTTGAATTAGGCATATATGTGTAATTTGTCTGGCATGATAATGATTGATTGAGAGAATTTATCCTAATTGATTCTTGAGTTCTAATTTTTAGTTTGCTCAAGGATGAGCAAATAAGTAAGTTTGGGGGTATTTGATGAGTCAATTCCATACACATATACGAAATATAATGCTTATTTGTTGGATTTTATCAGGTGCTTTGAAGATGAAAAAAAGACTGAAAAAGAAGAGAAAAAGGTTGGTAAAGAAGCAACTTCAAGGATGGAGCAAACAGAGGAAATAGAGTAAGAAGGACCAGGCAGAGGACCGGCGTCCGAGATGGCTTTTTAAGGAAAAAACTTAGGGTTTTTGCAGGGTTCGTCCAGTTTCATTTTTTAGTTTTTTTCTAAGGTTTAGAGTCATTTTCCAGGAGATTTCTCATGGAGAAGAGGAAGGGATTACAAGTAAGAAAGAAGAAAAAGAAAAGATGTTCTTCATTGTTATCATCCTGTCTTAGTGAGTTGTTTTATTTTCTCTTATGAACTAAATCCCTTTTTTCTAGGGTGAAGATGTAGCCCTTTTTTATACTCTTTGTTATGGATTGTTGGATATTATTAATGCTAGATGATCTTGTTTCATTCACGATGTTATTTGCAATAATTTAATTTATTTTATTGCATGATCACCAATATTATGAGTTAGATTATTTATCAAAGCGTGGTTAAGGTACATGTCATATGCAAAACCATGAGCACCCTTGAATGAGAAGGATAGGTGGTTAAGGTACACATCATATGCTAAACCATTCTAATCAGGTTCTTATGTTCTTGAACTTAATGGATTTTCACCATAATTATGCTAAATATCATAGTTAATTGGAGCGAGTGAAAGCACTAGATTTGAACCCGTACATAAAATGGTAATGATCTTATGTTTGAAAGAACGAACCCAAGTGAGGCATTAAATCTAACATTCAATGGCAAAGAGTTATCACCTTGTGGTGAAATCAGAACCCTAGACTTCTTCATCTGATTAATCTTTGTGCATTATCCTTAGCTAATTATTTACTCTTATTCTATTAAGTTTTTGAAATTATATCACATCTAATTCAAAGTCAGTTTAGTTTCTAACTAAGATTAATTAAGTTGGTTACATATTAAGTATTGAAAAGCACTCAGAAGTTATAATGCAATTGCTTCCCAACTTTCAATTCAATTTCCTGCTCAAGCACTTTCACAAACACATTGTCTGGTCCCAACACTTCAAACAATTTTCAATTTTTTCTTACCAGCTAGTGTAGTCTCTTTACATAAGATCATGATAAGTCAAACGTATACGGAAACACAAGCAAGAAATTTGTGCATACTGCATTAGAAGAGGTTCCTTCTTTCACTGAGGCAATTCCCCAAATAGTTAGCATACACTTGAAATTTTCTCCAAATTTGCCTTAATGGGCCTTCAAATTGCACTTCAATACACAACCACGCTTTAAGCATACACTCTTGAAACACTTTCCATAGAGAAACCCCAAACACACCACCTCAAGCAATTCATTGAACACCTAGTGTGCACTATAACAAGATATATCCCCAACACACCAATGGCTCAAATCCACCATGAAATCCCAACAAGAGTAATGAAATCAAGAAAGTGAATCAAATAGAAGTGATTTGCACCTGATTCCAAGACATTTCTTTGCCAAACTTGAAAATCCAACCTTGGAGATGAATGTAGAAGATGAAGGAGAGGAAAATGTGGGCATTGAGAGTGATATTGATTAGGAGAGGATGAGAATGATTGATGTTATTAAGGAATAACCAATGGCCTCTTCCTATTTTGAACATGAGAAGAAGGGTTTAGGAGAAGGTGGAAATGAAAGGGGGAGAGCACATGCAAAGGGGAAACAAAATGGAGGGTTTAGGGTTGGTTTTGGGTGTGTTCAGTTTAAATAGGAGGATTTCGGTGCCGTAGCACCGAGTATGTTGCCACTTATGTTTTGCAAAGATTTTCCAATGCTAGCGACCCCCAAATTGGGGCCGCAGCACCAAATCATGCTGCCACTTTGTGTGTTGCAAGGATTTTCCAGTTTTAGCAGCACCCAAATTGGGGCTGCGGCACCAAATCATGCTATCATTTTGTGTTTTGCCAAGATTTTCCAGCACCACTGGCACCCAAATTAGGGCCACGGTGCCAACACTATTGGCTCCATTTTGTTTTCCCTGTTCTCCTTTGCACACAAGTGGATTTCTTGCCTTGAAACTTTATTTATTTTGCTTCTCATTTCCTTAAA
Organism: Pouteria campechiana; assembly: GCA_036873735.1. Classification (NCBI taxonomy): domain Eukaryota; kingdom Viridiplantae; phylum Streptophyta; class Magnoliopsida; order Ericales; family Sapotaceae; genus Pouteria; species Pouteria campechiana. The sequence goes on along the minus strand of JAYJMB010056993.1, from coordinate 12,424 downwards.
TCATGAACTTAACCTATCAATCACACAAAACAACAATTTACTCATTGCAACAAATACAGAAATAACAATGCAATTTCATAAATTAAAAATTCCAAAAGCTCTATATAAACTAATGTAACTATTGCAACTAGCATACTTTAATCATGCAAAGTTCATAACTACTTCTAAGAATTTGAAATACCTAAAAATTCAACATCTTGGGTTACTTTCCAAGAAGCGCTTTATTTAACATATGTGTAAGATGGACTCACTCTTCATGAATTTTCAATTTTACAAACTTCATTTAGTGACATTGGCAAGCCATTTCTAACATATTTTTTAACTAAATGCCCATTGGCTTTGAATGTGATTCCATCTTTTAGATTCTTCACTTTGATGCCTCCATGTGGAAACCACTATGAAACTAAGAATGGACCGACCCAATGGGACTGTTGTTTTTTTGGAAACAAATGCAAATGTGAGTCATAGAGCAAAACTTCCATTCCAGGTTTAATGCACCTTTTACAAATAATTTCATCCTGATATCGCTCGGTTCACTCCTTGTAAATCTTTGCATTCTCATATGCTTCATTTCTCAGCTCCTCAAGTTTGTTAAGCTGAAGTTCCTCTGTACTCCTACCTTCTCCAAATCACAATTCAAATTTTTTATTGCCCAGTATGCCTTGTGCTTCAACTCGATAGGAAAATAGCATGCTTTCCAAAAATAAGTTGGTAAGGACTCATTCCGACCGGGATCTTGAAAGCGGTCTTATATGCCCATAATGTATCATTCAGCTTCATTGCTCAATCTTTTCTTGAAGTGTTCACAGTCCTCTTCAGAATTGCTTTAATCATTTCCCCAACATTTGTAGATGATAAGGTGTTGAAACGCGATGAGTAATATCATACTTTTTCAACAAAGCTGCAAAAACCTTATTATCGAAGTGAGTTCTCCTATTACTAATGATTGCGCTTGGAGTGCCAAACCTGGAGAAGATCCTGTCTTTCAAAAATCTAAGCACAATATTAGTGTCATTAGTTTTAGTGGTCATTGCTTCAATTCACTTAAACACATAATCCACAGTAAGCAAAATGTATAGACTCCCATTGGATGGTGGGAATGGGCCCATGAAAGCAATGCCCCATACATCAAAAAGTTTAATCACAAGATTACTTGTAAGTGGCATCTTATCTCTCCTTCCTATGTTCCCTATTCTCTGGCACCTATCACACACTTCATAGAAGGCATGAGTATCCTTAAAAATAGTTGACTAGTAAAAGCCAAATTGAAAGATTTTGAGAACAATTTTCTTCCTCCAAAATACCCTCCACAGTTGAATGTGTGGCAATGTCTAAGAATGCTTTGTTGCCCATATTTCAAAACATAATGCCTAATGATTTGATCTGGACATAGTTTCAACAAGACTAGGTCATCCTAGAAGTAATATCTCACCATCAATAGCAACTTCCTCTTTCCCTATGAATTCAACATAGGATTAAAAACTCCTTTAACCAGTAGTTGACACTGTCAGTATATCAAGGTTAACTCCCTTTTATAGAAAACAATTACTCATCCAGAAAGATCTCATTGATGGGAATGTTCTCCTTGCCTCTCTCTTGCTCAAAATCAGTTCCTTCTACTAACCTAAAAAAAGATTAGCTATGACATTTTCACACTCTTTCTTATCCTTGATTGTTAGGTTGAAATCTTGCAATAATAAGATCCACCTGATCAACCTGGGCTTAGCATCTTTTTTGTAAGCAAGTATCTTAATATAGCATGATCAGAATAAACAATTACCTTTGAACTAATCAAGTAAGAGCAACACTTTTTAAAGCAAATATAATTGCTAGCAATTCTTTTTCAGTGGTGAAATAGTTCCATTATGCTTCATTCAAAGTTCTACTTGCATAATGAATCACATAAGGTAATTTGTCTATTCTTTGTCCTAGGACAACACCAACAGCAAAATTCAATGCGTCAAAAATAAGCTCAAAAGGAATAGACCAATCTGGAACTGCTAAAATTAGAGCCGATGCTAATTTCTCTTTTAAGGTTTTGAAGGTAACAAGGCATTCATCGTCAAAATAAAAAGTTACATTTTTAGCCAATAGGTTAAAATCGGTCTAGAAATTTTTGAGAAATCCTTTATAAACCGTTTGTAAAAGCTTGCATGACTAAAAAAAATTCTAACTTCCTTGACAGAATTTTAAGGATGTAACTTGGCAATTAACTCAATTTTTGCCTTAGTCACTTCAATACCTTTACTTGAAATAATGCATCCCAACACAATTCCCTACTTAATTAAGAAATGGTACTTCTCCTAGCTTAGTGACAAATTCATCTCAATATACCTTTTAAGCACCAATCTCAAGTTATTAAGGCAATCATTGAATGAATCTCCAAAGATAGAAAAATCATCCATGAACACCTTACTAAACCTTTCAATCATGTCAAAAAAATGGACATCATACACCTTTGAAGGGTTGCAGGGGCATTGCATAAATCAAAAGACATCCTCTGATAGGCAAACATTCCAAATGGGCAGGCAAAAGTGATCTTCTCTTAATCTTCTAGGGCAATGAGAACTTGATTATAACCTAAAAAGTCATTCAGAAAATAATAATAAGCATGACCTACCAATCTTTCAAGCATCTGATCAATGAAAGAGAGAGGAAAATGGTCCTTTCTTGTGGCTGCATTGAGTTTCCTGTAATCAATTCACATCTGCCACCCTGTAGTCATTCTCATTTGCACCAATTCATTGTTATCACTTTTAACAACAGAAAGACTAGATTTCTTTGGTACCACTTGTACTGGACTTACCCATTTACTATCAGAGATTGGGTAGATAATACCTACATCCAACAATTTGATCACCTCAGCTCTAACAACTTCCTTCATGTGAGGGTTAAGTCACCTCTGAGCCTCTTGGAAGTCTTTGCATCATCTTCCAATAAGATCTTATGCATGCACACAGTGAGGCTAATTCCTTTGATGTCTACTAAGGTCCAACCTTTAGCCCCTTTGTACTCTCTCAAAACATTCATTAACTTATATTTTTCATCCACAAATAAGTCAGAAGCAATTATAACTAGAAGAGTATTGTTCTCACCAAGAAATACCTATTTCAAGTCCTAAGGTAATTGCTTTAATTCCAGTTGGAGTGATGTAGTAATTAATCAGTCCACTTCTGGCTTCACATGTAATAACAATTCTTTGGAAACTTCCCTTCTCTGACTTGTTCTGCACTATCAAGTTCTTCTTTCAACTTCATTATTTCTTCATCTTCCTCTAATTCATTTGCAATGAACACCAATTTCAGTTTATCAGTTATTTCTTGCTGCACAAAATTAGATAATACAAGTGAGTCCAATTCATCAACTTGAAAACAACCACTAGGATCTGAAGGTAATGATAGAGAATTGTAAAAGAAAATTCCACAATTTTATCCAAGACGTTCATTTTCAACTTCCCATTCTGCATATTAATGATTGTCTTGGTTGTTGCCATGAATGACGTCCCAGAAATATGGGCACTTCTCTCTCTGGAATCATTTGCCTCTCCATGTGAAGCACAATAAAATTTGCAGGAATAATCAACTTATTAGTTTGCACAAGAATGTCCTCTACAATGCCTCTAGGATATTTAACTAATCTATATGCAAGCTGTAGAGACATTGTATTAGGTTTTAATTCTCCCAATCTAAGCTATAAATAAACAAAATAAGGCATCAAATTAATACTTATACCTAAGTCTAGCATTGCCTTTACCTTGTTTGTCCCTCTAACAGTAATTGAGATATTAAAACTACATGGATCTTTAAGTTTTGGGAGAAGATTTGTTTGGAAAATTGCACTAGCTGCTTCTGAAACTATCACTTTCTCATATGGCTCATACTTATGCTTCCTTATGCCTAGTTCCTTCAATAATTTACCATAATCAGGCATGTTCTTGATCATGTCAAGGCAAATTGACATTAACTTTGGAAAGAATTTCATAAATGTCAGAAAATAACTTATCAAACTTGCTTTGTTTCAACCGTCCTGAAAAAGGGCTTGGAGGATAAGGTGGTGGTGGTTTGTAGTTGACTAGAGGGTCAACTATTGGAAACACTACCTTCCTTAAATGCACTTCCTCCTTTGCCTTTTTCTTCCCTTTTTCCAATCCTACAAAAATGATAGATTCATCAATCTTTTCACCAAGTTTATTGTAGATTACCTTTCCACTTCTCAATATTGTGATTGCTTTTGCTTGCTCTGGTTGGCTAGGCAATTTCCCAAGTGTGTGGCTTTGTACAACTTCTGCAATTTATCCCAATTGTGTTTCCATCTTCTTCATGGATGCCTCCATGCTATGGAATATTGAATCAATATTTTGGAACTTAGTTGCATTGTTTTGGAACTGAGAATGAAACTTTGCATGATTTCTTCAAGAGTAGGCATCTTTGGTTGTGGTCGAAAAGAAGTTCTAGCTTGATTCTGATTTTGGTCATTGTTCTAAGAAAAGTTTGGATAATTTCTCCAACCAAGATTGTAAGAATTTCAATAAGGATCATTATGTGGTTGCTAATTATAGAAATTTATTATATTTGCTTGCTTGCATCACCTGCAAAATGTTCATTTGAAGGGCAAATGTTATGTGAGTGACCTAAAATACCACAAAAAGAATAAAACTCCAGTAGGGTAGGTTGTGGTTGTTTCAAGTTCACTATCTTCATTTGCTTCGCCATCTCTAACATCTACATAGATAGATTAGTGTTAGAGTTCACTTCATATATTCCTCTAGATCTATCTCTTACACTCTTTTGTTGAGAATTTGCTCCATGCATTTCACACAGCTTATATGTTTCCTCTGGAGTCTTTTCTTCCATGGCTCCACCTACAACATTGTCAACCATAGCTTGGTATGGTTGTGTCAGTCCATCATGGACAAACTAATTAAGCAATTCAAGTAGATATCTATGGTGAGGGCATTGAATCAATATTGCCTCAAATCTCTCCCATGCCTCATGGAATGCTTCACCATCCATTTGAGAGAAAGTAGCAATCTTACTTCTTAGCTCTGCAGTTTTAGCATGGGAATAGAATTTACCAATGAATTTATTATGCACTACTTCCCATGTTGTTAATGAGCCATGAGCTAACATCATGAACCATGTTTTTGTTGCATCCTTCAAAGTGTATGGGAAACATCTCATGCATGGTTGATCTTCAGTTAGACCTTGCAACGGAAAGGTTTGCAAAGTTGCATAGAAGTCATGTATAAATGTTAGAGGATCCTTTGCAACAACACCATGAAAAGATGGAAGTCTGATATGTATGTGCTTCAGTTAATAATTCCTAGCATTATCATTCAACATAATGCATGAAGGTCAAATCCCTATAGTTGGGCATGCAAACTCCTTCATTAGTTATTGAGCTTGTTGAGACCCTCGATTCTCTATTTTATCAGCCATGTGAATTTCTTCTCCTTCACTTAAACTCTTTATTTCGATTTCTACTTTGTCATTATGATCATTCAATGGAAATAGAACCAGATTTAGTGATCTCCTTTAGTTCATTCACAGTTCTAAAATGGAAAGAAAGATTCTATTAAAAATCTTATATACAATTAGATACAAAAATAAAAAGAATAATTGTAACTAACTTAATCAAATCAATTTGAAAGCATTCCCTGGTAATGATGCCAAAGACATGATGGTTCAAATTATAATTCCTCACAAATGCACAAGTGTACAGCAGATGGAATAAAAGGGTCAATCCCACAGAGAATGATCAAACTAGTTTAATTAGCTTTTGTTATTGAATTACATATCGTTAAAAAGAATGTATTTAAAGCTAAGTGAATATGGTGTAAAATTGAATGGAATTGTAGAAATCAATAACTATTAATAATGTCGGGGAGATTAACAAGATACAAGGGTCTAGGGATCCGATTTCACCACTCATTGATACCTTTTGCTATTGAATGTTGGATTCAATGCCTATCTTGGGTTCTTTCTTTCGAATGTATGATTATTACCATTAGGTGTGCAGGTTTAAATCAAGTATTTCCACTCGTTCCAAATACCTATGGTGTATAGCATAATTAAGGTGAAAATCCATTAAGCCTAAGAACTTAATGAACCAAAATAGGATGGTTTAGCATATGGTGTGTACCTTAACCATCTATCCTTTTCATTCAAGAGAGGTCATGGTTTAGCATTGTCAGTATTATTGTATATGATTTTGATGATAATAAAACTTGTACGAAGTTTGTATGCTTAAATCTCTAAAGCACCATATGTATGATTATGAATTAATAAACATAAACACATAATCATAAACATTCTTACTTTATGGTGTGTGTAAATATTCTGCATAAATTTGTCAGATCATACTAAGCACCATAATTATTTAAGCTTTCACATTATGCACTTAGTAGAGATGTATATTATCCTTGCTCTATAATATGATTAAATCATATGAGGATAAAATACATTATATTAATAAATCTAAAAGCGAACAATGTAGCAAGTGCAGAAAAGTTCAAGTGCAAGATCATGATTTGCAACAAACTATCATAACTATCTACCATGTTCCAAAAGAGCTGAACTAATGAAAATTGTGGAAGAAGAAGAAGAAAATAAAAGGTTTGAAGACAAGCAACAAGAAAGATTGCATTAGAAAGCTTCCATGAACAAAAGCAATGGGAGACAAACAAGGCTTTGAAAATGCACTACAATGAGCTTGTGTTGTTTGTCAATCTCAAAGAGAAAATTTCAATAGATAAATGCAAGATAAATGAAGCTAAAGATGAAGCCATGGTCAAAGAGTATAAAGTTGTTCAAGAAATTTAAACTATCTACACTGACCAGACAAAGCCTGTCTGAGATAAAGAAAGAAAATGAAACTCCATCAAATACTCAAACAAATGAGGAAAGAAGAGATTGCCGCCCAAACAATATGCACAGAGAGAAGAAAACTTTCTCTAATAAAAAAAAGTTAAAAGAATGAATTCATTCGAGGAAAAAAAGGCAATATAAACAGATAAGGGAGTACAACTTTAGCTAAGCTAAGACATACAAATGAAGATTTAAGAAAGAAAGAAGTTACAAGAATAAACCCCTTCTGTTGCTCGAGAAGTGCAAAACAATTGAAGAACTTCACTTTGTCTGTGGATCAAAAGTTCATTTATTATTTACTATAGACAACTCATCAACCAAATCAGAAGATGAAGTAGAAGTTGCATAGTAAGCATAGATGAAGTTGAACAAACAAAGAGCTACTTGGACCAAAAATGGACTTAACATACAAAGTCATGATCATTTATAACTTACAATAGATGAACCCATGCAGTGTCCAAAGTATTCCATCCAAGACAAAGTGAAACATAGTTTATATATTGCTTACATCAAATGAATACTACACTTCGTTTGTTAGAGCAAAATAAAGCAATCTTCGTCTACCACCTCCAATAGACAAGTGAAAAATAAAGGAAGATCATCACACTTCATCTGTTCGTATAGATAAAGGAGAGTTTGTCAATCTATCAGTCCAACTTTGTTAGTGCCACCAAGAGTTAGTCTATTATTTACAACAAACAAAGCACATGCACAAAGGATCGACCAACAAACACATCTCTTGGAGGAATTTAGGTAGACAAAGTAGTGTTTGTCTATTAATCAGTGTGACCTCATCTGTGACACACAGATTTCACTGCTACTTAAAACAGACAGAGTTCACTCATAAAGGATCAACTAAAAAACCTATGGAAGAATCCATCTACAACTTATGACAGACACATGCAGATAGAGAGAGGCTGTGACTCGTGAGGAAAATCAATTTATGTGACTAGCATTCAAAAAGCATCTGCACTCAAGCTATCATTGTGCAGACTTATATCGATCACCATTTTTGACAACAAGCTGTGCTGCAGGTTTTTCAAAGCTATGGCAAGTCAAATGAGGAACACCTTTTTAACATAGCTATCTTCCTCTCTGAATGGTGATGTACTAGCTCGAGACAAAATAGAAAGACCTAGACTTCAATGGTAGAAAACTCAAATGGTCTTATTCATTTAATGCTGCTATCATTTCTGCATTCAATGAAACCCATCTTCTCTAATAGTCAACAATATGAAGAAGCTATTTAATGGGAAAAGGTGGGACCATTCAAAGGGGGTGAAGGAATACTTTTTAAATGCGCTTTACCATATGTAAATCATTCCACTCATGGCCAAGAGCTTAAACCATCATGTATATTTCATGAGCTTCAATCTGCATATTTATATGGCCATTATTTCTATATTATGAGAAGATCTTTGTATTTACATAGAGTCATAAAAGAGATCATATCTTTCCCTATGCTTGAGAAAAATACTATATAAAATTGTATAAGTTTTTTAGTAAACTTGAAACGAGAGAGTTGTTCGTGAGCTCTAGAAAACCAACAAGTTTGCTAATGATCTTCAAGACCAGTGATTTTATGGTGAGTTCAAGACAACCACATTGTATGAGTTACAGGAGACCTTTGGAAAACCAACAAGTTTGCTGGTGATCTTAGAAACTAGTGAGTTTCTTGGTGAGCTCATGAAAACTAGAAGAGTATTGGGAACACTGATTATGCCCCCTGGAGTTGGAATCCAAAAGAGTGTTGGGAGCATTTTGTATTTCCATTATATGGGATATAGTTGAACCTAAGGCACAATGAGTGTGTGCTCTTAAAAGAGTGGATGTAAGGATGGGGTCCTGAACTACTATAAAAATCGTCTTGTCTGTGTGCTTGTGTTTGCTCATTTGTTTTATCCTTCATGCATTCTATTGTTTTTATTATTCACCTTACATCACACTACACATAAGCACAAAAAGAGGAAAATGATCCAACATGGGTTAAGCAAATTTTTTTAATTTACCCAATTCACCCCTACCCTCTTTGGTTAAGCCATCCTACAAGAACCAACAAGCATATGGTGTGTACCTTAACCATGCTTAGATAATCAATCTAACTGATAATATTGGTGATCAAGCAATAAAATGAATCAAATGATTGTAAACAATATAATGAATGAAACAAGATCATATAATCATTAGTAACTAACAATCCACATAACAAGCTCATAATGGAAAAGGAAATAACTTCCATCATCAAGCTCATCACAATGCAGAACATCATCTCCTCTTGCTCTTGCTTACTTGAAATCTCCCTCTTTCTCCACAAGAGTCACCAAAGTTGCACCCCTTAGAACCCTAGAACAAAACACTAAAACAATTGCAAAATGATCCCCAATAAGCCTTCTCTTATTGCCTTAAAAATTAGGGGATAAGCCTATCAAAAATTCAGTAAGATTTGAGGAGCAACAGTGATGTCGACAGTGCTAGCTTCGGCACCTTGGTAGTGGCCTGGTTGGTTGGAAGATGGCATGAATGGATTTTGTGCTAGCGGTGCCAAATGTGATGTCCTTTATTTTACATTTTTGATACATTTTCTTCCTTCTTCTTATCCTTAAGCTGCTTCTTTCTCCTTTCCTTAGTTTAATCCATTCTATCTCCCTTCAAGGCACTTAAAAGAAAACAATAAAATCACATGAAAAAATCTAATTTTCTCAAGAACTAACAATTAAATAAGCCTGAATAGTACGAAACATAAGTGATAAAATTCACTTATTAGCCTATCTTCTCAATACAAAAGGGAAGATCTTTTGCAACAAAGAGAGCTAATCAAAGACAATAAGATTTCCCCTATGGTTATAGTGACACACTTGAAAAAGTGTAATTTCTCATTCTTTCTTTTTATTTGTGTATACCTTGAGTTAGCAGAGGAGACCAATCTCAAGAAGAACGAGTCTATTTGTTAGAGTGTGTCTCACAAACAACATGTTGAATTTTATATTTGCCATAGAGTTGGAATCTAGAAGAGTGCAAAGGAACTAGGGTTTACACCCCCTTGAGCTGGAATCAAGAAGAGCAACTTGATTGTTGGAGTGTGCTCTTGGAAGAGTAGAGTAAGGAGGTTATCTCGCACAACTATATATTATGTCGCTTGTTTGTGATTGATTTAATAGCTTCCACAATATTTATTCATAGTAAATCACACAAGCATGTGAAAAGAGGGAATTTAATTATTAGGGGTAAAGCTAAAATTTTTATAAACTTAATTCACCCTCCCCTCTTGGGTCAAGCCAAGCCTAATGGACCTAACACAAGGTGGGTGCCGCAACACCTGGAAGTGCGGAAAGGGGATATTTTTGGAAGTTTTAATAATTTTTATGCAAATTGAGGTTTTTAATCAATAAGGGGGTAAATAAACCTTAATTTGTAGGTTAATATAAAAAGTAAAGCAATTGCAAAATGGTGGGGTGGACATGATCTAGCAAAGGAGAGAAGTTTTCAAAGCGAAAAGGAGGAGATTTTGAAGGAGATTGTTGTGAAGAGAAGGAGATTGCTACCTGAATACAAATTCATTTTTTTTATCATTCTTAATTCTTTCTCAATTCTTTTTCTTTTCTTGATCAAGATTAAGATAATGTTTATGATTTAGTTTAGTTCCATTATGAGCTAAACTCTTTGTTCTGTGGCAATGATGTAGTCAGATTATGAATATTCAATTTTATTTAGTTTAATTCAATTCCATGTTTATTCATTATCTATGTTAAGTATTTAATCTGAGTTTAATACTTGTGAAAGTGTGCATTCCATTTCTACATGATTTGTGATTAAATTTGAGGCTGAGAAGTGATAATTAAATTAGACCATAATTAAATACCATAAGATTGTCATGAGATAGAAGTATCCATGAGGCTTGTGTAACAACATGAATTTCTTATTCTTAATTGATCTTAGTAAGTTTAGAATTGTTACAAAGATGTAGGAAATTTGCTAACTAAAATAGATTGTTATTACTTAAGAAAGATTAATAATTAATAAAGAGAAATCTTTATCAACATAGGAATAAACATCGATTGATTAAATTGAGTGAAATTGAATAAGATTAATTCGGTGAACTCAGAAATCCTAGATGTCTTAATCATAATTCTCTACTTGTTTTTATCTGAGTTCTTATTAATTTCCATTAAGTTTAGATTTCTTTTATCTATTATTTTTATCATTTAATTTTTCAAACAAAATTTAGGGTTAGAATAGTTATGTATTTGGTAACCATAGTCCTCGTGGGAACGATCTTTTACTTTCATTATATTACTTGTTGACTACACATACACTTGCATTAGGAAAATCTGTAAACATAAGCAATTATAATACTAGCACATGGAAGAACTGGATAGAAATACAAAAATAGAATTGAATCTTGCAATTATAGGGCTATGTTTCAATTTCCTGAAGTAGAAGAAAGGATTCAATGACTTGGAAATAGAAGAAGAATTTTCTTTGACCTGGTAGGAGAAGAGATAGAAGAAAATGAGAGTTATCTCCATGCCAGTTACCTGGATTTGGATCTTAAGCTTGCCCACAACATTATTTTCAACAATATCTATCCTTGAGTGGAAAGCATAGATCAAATATTAGAAAAGGATGTAAAAATCCTACGGGTCATAAAGAAAGGGAAGAATATTGATTTGGCACAACTAACTTAGATCACTTGTACCATGCCAAAACAAATTCTAGATTGCCACTACCATATGGAATGGTGTTCACCAAATTTCTCAAGAATGTAGAAGTGGATCTCAGAGAAGAATTTGGGGAACCTATCAAGCAAACAGACATTTTTGGCAAAACTGGAATGGGATTCAAAAAGATTGATAATGGTTAGATCTCAGAGAAACAAATGAAGAAGGAAAAAGGAGATGTAAAAAGAGAAGAAAGAGATGAAGAGAGAGGAGGTATTGTAGAAAGAAGAGAAGTAGAAGAAACAAAAGAAGAAGGAAGAAGAGAAGAAAGAGGAGAGAAGAGAAGAAAGAGAGGAGTCCTAGAGGTAAGAAATTGCAACAGCAACACCATCTCCACCTAGACTAACCCAGCCTCACTCATCATCCCAAACTAAAACTAGCCAACTAAGACCTAATGAACCACAACACTCCATCCCACAACTTTAGCCTCCATTTCAAACCATTTCTCTACCCACCTAGAACCATTTTCCACTAGGCTAGGACTTAGAATCTAGGATAGAGAACTTAGAGACACATGTTGTTACAAGTGTCTCACTCCTAACCCATAGGGCAAAAAAATTAGAGGAAATAGCGAATCTATCTAATACACTAATTTCTCTTCTTGAGTCTAGTCAAACCTAACCTAGAGCTAAACAAAACAAACCAAATCACTCTACACACTCAATCTTACTCTTACTAACATCAACCTACCAAAATTTCCCCACCCATTAGACCAATATTTGAGCCCCAAGTTTTGAACCAAAAATTCCATCTCCGCAACCCAATAACCAGAACTTACACATCAATCTTCTCAACCTGAACCATTCATACTTAGAACCCCAACTCAAAAACACAAACACC
>JAYJMB010056982.1:9354-27477 GCA_036873735.1 Pouteria campechiana | reverse complement strand
TATCCCCCCCCCCAGTCCTGAGGCAGTATTACTATCACACCTCTAAACTTGTTTTCTTTTCCATTCATAGAGATGTGATCCCCCCTATTCCTTGGGCTATATTACTATGACATCCCCAAACTTGTTTTCTTTCCCATTTATAGAGATGTGATCCCCCCTATAAACAATGAGTTTTTACTCTTGTTTTTTTTTTATCTCATCTAATGCTTATCTCAACAAAGTTACAATGAATTCTAGAATTCAAATTGAATAATGCATACTTAGTCTTCTAAACTTATGCTAAATATTCAAAGATTTCAAAAGAAATGGCTAAGTCGATGTGATTAATGTGTATAAAAGAATCTATATCAAATTAGACAAAGGATCAAGTCAATCATGTAGACAATAGTGATTTCTATCATTTTCAACTTAACTATTGTTAAATGTCACCTACATGTCATTGGTTTTTGTATGATGATTCTGATCAATGTTCAAAGCACACAACTATCCAAACATAACTACAATAAAATAAAGCACTTAACATAGACTAAACATAGAGATTTAAACAAAACACATAAATTATCCAAACACACACCACAAAAAGTAGACAAACTAACTAAATATATAACACAAAACTAGACAAACTATAACAAATCATAAGCTAAGACAAACACATCCATAAGGAAAAAACTAACAACCCCAAACTTGAAAGCAACATTGTCCTCAATGAAAAATAAAATAGTGGAAAATAAGGACTTCCCTGAATTGGACAGATCATTTGTCTAAGCTATCGCCTTCCTCCAAACTCTCTAAGACTTTTGCACAATCAAGAAATGTTGGTGGAGTGGGGAAAGCAATTAAGCTGTCACCTTATGATATGTTGCAACTCCAGAGCATGGTAGTTAAAGCATTGTTGTGGTAAACCATATATTTCAACTGTTGCCACTGCTCCTTCATCATTTGCCTTTGCCAAGATTGAATTCCCACTAGGGGTGATTTGAGCTTAGCAAGAGTTCTTTGGAAGAAGATTTCCTTGTGGGTCTTTGTTGGGAAGAACTTGAGGTTGAAGATGAAGGACCCACTCTTGCACTTGATGACTTTTCAAAAGTTTCTATAATAGCATCATTGATTGCCAATAGTGGTTGTTGGAGTTTTTCTTTAGCAATGGTAGGAACTCCAACCATGAGGCAAAATTGGCAGATAAGTGAAGGATGTCCCAGTCTACTTGTGAGCTCCCCTATAATGAAAGAAATGACGAAATGCTTGATTACTTGGCCCACATCGATGGACCGTCTTGTCTGAATTGCATAGTTGAGACCCTTGTCACATCGAACACATGATTTGAAGGTAACATTTTAGCCAATATGAAATAGTTCCAAGCCTTACTCATTGCCTCCAAATGCCCTCTTTGGAAACTTATTACCTTATTGTTCTGGGTCTTCCATGTTTTGCCTGATTGAGTAAGGTAAGAGATGGATGGCATTATAATCAGATCCTTACTCAATTCAAGTTGAGTATTCATCCTCTTAAATGTCTGCAAGCTCATATACTTGGTTGATGGCAAATTAGTCAAAGGGCACCATCTTCCCACGTAGAAGTGCCTTAAGCTCCCTCGATTTTGCTTTGTATTGTTCTTGGGCACTAACATAGAATTCCCTAACTAGTGGCACCCCTACCACATAAGGCTGAGTTGTAAACCGCATCCAATGCCGAACTTGAATGAAGTCTTCTATGTCACTGTATGTAGTATTAAAGCCCCTTTCTTTGATTCTTTCTTGATCTATAAGAGAGTTCCTAAAGATGTCTTTAGCTCAGGCATTGAAAAACATGGGTTTTGGTGGTGCCTCAGAATCTCTTGTGCGTCGTTTCCTTGAGGGTCCAACACAAGTAGATTTCTTTGGAGGCATGGTGATAAAATTACAAAGAAAGCAATATCAAACCACCTTGAGCAACCAAAATGAAGCAAAATTACCAAGCTTCCTCTTGACCAAAGCACAAAATTCCACTTCACTAGGAAATAACAACAAGCACAAGCAAGAATGCTTGCCTACACCACAAAAAAAATGTCCCTTCCTTCACTAAGGCATTTACTCAAACATGTAGCATGCACTTGGAATTTTCTCAAAGTGTGCTTTAATGGGATCTCAAATTCCACTTCAATATACAATCAATCTTCTCACATATACCCTTACAACATTTACCAAAGAGAAACCATACACACACTAGTAATTCTTCAAACACCTAGTGTGCATAATGATAAGAAGTCTCCCATACATAAGAACCCATCTCCAATTCTCCTTAAACCACTACAAAAATGATCCAATCCGCCAAGAATACAAGTAGAAGAAGGATTGAGATACTAAAAGTGACTTACTTTTGATGCCAAGAAGATACTCATGAATTTGTCCAACCAAACTTGAAAAAAATGGTTGAATAAGAGGATGAATGAAGGAGTGGTTGAGTTGAATCTAAGGAGGGAGATGGAAGAAAGAAGGTATTGAGGATGAAGCTTTGAGTTTTGGAATGTGAGAATGGGGTTTAGGGTTCTGAGGAAAGGTTTTGGAGAGAAAGGAAGAGAGGGAGAGAAAGAGCACATAAAAGGAGAAAGAGAATGGGGTGAAAAAAAAGGGCATATGTGCTTTAAGTGAAGTTCAGATGGCAGTGCCAGTGATGCCAAGTCCCTGCCCAGGCGGTCCTTACAAAGAAGTTCTAGTGCCATGAGAGCTGGCGGTGCTCAAGTTAGGCTTTGTAAGGAATTTTTGGCACCAATAGAACCAAAATGGGTGCCGACGATGCCATCTTGCTGTCTCATCTTATTGCACTTGATTTTCCAGCACCAGAGGAGCCATGTTGCTGCCTCCTTTTTGTTTTTGCCATTTCTCCAATGCACAACAGTGATTTGCTTCTTTGAACTTAATTTATTTTGCTCACCAATTCCCTCCTTCTTGAGCTTAACCTAATAAACATGAAACAACATGTACTAAGTATAGCAAATAGAAGAATATCAATGTAATTTAACAACTTAAAAAATCCAATCAATTTTAAATAAACTAATGCCACTAACATACTTTATTAATGCAAGAACATAACTATGTCTAAGAATTTAAAATATTGAAAGATAAAACAGATTGGGTTGCCTCCCAAGAAGCACTTTAATTAACGTCTAAGCAAGATAAACTCCTTTTTTCTACTAATTTTCAATTTTTCATACTTCATTTAACTACATTGGTATGTCATCTTTGTTGTATTTCTTAACTCGATGGGCATTATCCTTGAAAGTGCTCCCATCTTTTGGATTCTTCAGTTCAACCGCTCAATAAGAAAACACTTATGTGACAAGGAATGGATGAACCCAATGCGATTCCAATTTTCTTGGTTACAAATGCAAATGTGAGTCATATAGTAGAACATCCATTCCGTGGTCAATGTGCAATTTATGAATAACTTCATTGTGATATTTCTTGCTTTGCTCCTTGCAGATCTTGGCATTCTCATACGCTTCATTCCTCAGCTTCTCAAGTTCATGAAGCTGAAGTTTCCTCTACTCTTCTACCTTTTTCATATCATAATTCAGATGTTTTATGGCCCAGTATGCCTTGTGCTCCAACTCGAAAAGAAAATGGCAGACTTTTCCAAAAATAAGTCTTTATGAACTCATTCTGATTGGGGTCTTAAAAGTGGTCCTGTATGCCCATAAGGTATCATTCAACTTCATTGCCTAGTCTTTTCTTGAAGTGTTCATGGTCCTTTCTAGAATTGCTTTTATCTATCAGTTGCTAACTTCTACTTGCCCTGATGTTTGTGGATGGTAAGGTGTTGCAACCTTATGAGTGATGTTGTACTTTTTCAATAGAGCTACAAAAACCTTATTGCAGAAATGAGTTCCACTTTCATTAATGATTGCTTTGGGAGTGCCAAATCTAGAAAAAATTATGCCTTTCAAAAATCTCAGCACAACAATAGCATCGTTAGTCTTAGTGGCCATAGCTTCAATCCACTTGGACACATAATCCACAACAAGCAAAATATATAAGTTCTCATTGGATGGTGGGAATGAACCCATGAAATCAATGCCCTATACATTAAAAAGTTCAATGAGAAGGTTACCTGTAAGTGGCATCTCATCCCTCCTTCCAATGTTCCCTATTCTCTGGCATCTATCACACATTGCACAAAAGGTATGAGCATCCTTAAAAATACTTAGCTAATAAAATCTAGATTGAAAGACTTTGAGAGCAGTTTTCTTCCCTTTAAAATGCCTTCTATAACTAAATGTATGACAATGTCTCAGAATACTCTGCTGCTCATCTTCCAGAACACAATGCTGAATGATTTGGTTTGGTCATATTTTGAATAAGACTGGGTCATCCCATAAATAATGCCTCACCATTGACAATAATTTTCCTGTTCCCTGTGAATTCAATAGAGAATTAAAAATTCCTTTAACCAAGTAATTTACAATATTAGCATACTAAGGTTCACTGCCCTTCACTATAAATAATTGCTCATCTAGAAAGACCTCGTTGATAGGAATGTTTTCCTTTCCTCTTTCTTGCTCAAAATTAGTTCCTTCCACCAATCTAGACAGATGATCTACTATAACATTCTCACAACTCTTCTTGTCCTTAATTGTCAGGTCAAACTCTTGCAATAATAAGATTCCCTGATAAACCTAGGCTTGACATCCTTTTTTGTTAGCAAATATATCATTGCAGCATGATTTGAATAAACAATTACCTTTGAACTAATCAAGTAAGGATAAAATTTTTCAAAGTAAACACAATAGCAAGTAATTCTTTTTCAGTAGTAGAATAGTCCAATTGTGTTTCATTTAAAGTCCTAATTGCATAATGAATAACATGAGATAATTTGTCTATAATCTATCTTAGGACAGCATCGACAGCAAAGTCTGATGCTTCACACATGAGTTCAAATGGAATGGACCAATCAGGAACTACTAAAATTAAAGCCGATGTCAATTTTTCTTTCAAAGTGTTAAAGGCAACAAGGCATTCCTTATCAAAAAAAAAATTTACATCCTTAGCTAGCAGGTTATAGAGCAGTCTAGAAATTTTTGAGAAACCTTTAATAAACTGTTGGTAAAAGCCTGCATGACCAAGAAAGCTTCTAACTCCCTTGATTGAAATTGGGGCTGGAAACTTTGCAATCAATTCAATTTTTATCTTGTCTACTTGAATACCTTTACTTAAAATAATATATCCAACATAATTCCTTGCTTCATTAAGAAGTGACACTCCTCTCAACTTAGTATCAAATTCATTTCCATACATCTTCTAAGCACCAATCTTAAGCTATGAGGGCAATCATCAAATAAGCCTCCAAAAATAGAAAAATCATCCATAAACACCTTAATAAACTTCTCAATTATGTTAGAAAAGATGAATATTATACACCTTTGAAATATTGCAAGGGCATTGCACAAATCGAAAGGCATCTTTTGATATGTAAATGTTCCAAACAGGCAGGTGAAAGTGGTTTTCTCCTAGTCTTCTAAGGTAATAGGACCTTGGTTATAACCTAAAAAACCATCCAAAAAAAATAGTACGCATGGCCTTCTAATCTTTCAAGCATTTGATCAATAAAAGGAAGGGGAAAGTGATCATTTCTTGGCTGATTAAGTTTCTTGTAATCAATGAACATTCGCAACCCTATAGTCCTTTGCATTGGCACCAATTCATCATTGTCATTTTTTAAAATAGAAATTTCAGACTTCTTTGGCACCACATGCACTAGACTTACCCATTTACTATTAGAGATTGGATAGATAATACCTGGATCCAACAATTTGATCACCTCTGCTCTCACAGCTCCCTTTATATGTGGTTTAAGTCTTCTCTGAGCTTCTCTAGAAGTCTTTGTATCATCTTCCAGCAAAATTTTATGCATGCACACAGTGGAGCTAATTCCCTTGATGTCTGCTAAGGTCTACCCTATAGCCCCTTTATGCTCTTTCGACACATTCATTAGCTTATGTTCTTCATCAATAGACAAGGCAGAAGTAATTATCATTAAAAGAGTATTATTTTCACCAAGAAATACATACTTTAAGTTCTGAAGTAATTGCTTCAATTTCAGTTGGGGTGATGTAGTAGTTGATTGTTCCACTTCTAGGTTCAAATGTGACAAACCTTCATTGGAAACCTCCCCTTCTCTGACTTGCTCTGCTCTATCAAGTTCTACTTTCAAATTCATCATTTCTTCATCTTTCTTCAATCCATCTGTAATGAGCACCAATTCTAATTTATTAGTTGTCTCCTCCTACACAAAAGTTGATAAAACAAGTGAGTCCAATTCATCAACTTAAAAATAGCCACTATGATATGAAGGTAAAGATAAATAATTATAAATAGAAAATTTCACAGTTTCATCTAAGATAGTCATCTTCAACTTCTCATTCTGCTGATCTATGATTATCTTGGTGGTTGCTATGAAAGGGCATCCTAGAAGAATAGACACTTCTCTCCTTAGAATCATTTGCCTCTCCATGTCAAGCACAACGAAATTTGCAAAAATAATTTATCTGCATGAGAATGTCCTCTACAATGACTCTAGAATATTTAACTGATCTGTTTGCAAGTTGTAGAGACATGTAGTGAGTATCAATTCTCTTAATCCAAGTTGTATATAAATAGAATATGGCATCAAATTAATACTTGCACCTAAGTCTAGCATTGCCTATTCCTTATTTGTCCCTCCAATAGTGATTGAGATATTGCAACTATCTAGATCCTTAAGTTTTGGGGGAAGGTGTGTTTGCAAAACTGCACTAGCTACTTTTGAGACTAGAACTTTCTTATGTGGCTCATACTTATGCTTTCTTGTATTTAGTTCCTTCAAGAATTTAGCATAAGCGTGCATGTTCTTTATCATATCAAGCAAAAGCCAATTGACATTAACCTTGTAAAGGATATCATAAATGTCAGAAAATGATTTATCAAATTTACTTTGCTTTAACCTTCCTAGAAAAGGGATAGGAGGACCATACATTGGAGGTGCTTTGTAGTTGATAGGGTGGTCAACTATGGGAAACACTGCCTTCTTTTGATGCACTTCCTCCTCAACCTTTTTCTTCCCCTTCTCTAATCCTGCAAAAATAATTGAACTATCATTTTCTTTTCCAACTTTATTATCAATTATCTTTACAATTCTCAATGTTGTTATTGCTTTTGTTTGCTCTAGTTGGCTAGGCAACTTCCCAGTGAGTGGCTTTGTATGACTTTTGCAATTTGTCCTAACTAAGTTTCCATCTTTTTCATGGATGCCTCCATGTTATGGAATCTGGGAATCAATGTTTTGAAATTTGGTTGCATTGTTCTGGAATTGGGTTTATGTTGCTTGAATGAAACTCTACATGATTTCTTCAAGAGTAGGCTTCTTCGGTTGTGGTTGAAACAAAGTTCCAACTTGATTCTAATTTTTATCATTGTTCCAAGAGAAGTTAGGATGATTTCTCCAACTAAGATTGGAAGAGTTTGAGTAAGGGTCATTCTTTAGTCACTAGTTGTAAAAGTTCATTTGAAGAGCAAATATTAGTTGAGTGTCCTGAGTTACCACAAAAAGAACAAACCTCTACTGGAGCAAGTTGTGGTTGTTTCAAGTGCACCATCATAGAGCAACTTGCTTTCATCTGCTTAGCCATCTTTGACATCTTCATTGATAGATTAGAGTTAGAGTTCACTTCATAAAGTCCTCTAGATCTTCCTCTTACACTCTTTTGTTGAGAATTTGTTCCTAACATCTCATATAGCTTATATGTTTCTTCTGAAGTCTTTTCTCCATGGCTCCACCTACAGCATTGTCAACCATAGCTTGGCATGGTTGTGTCAATCTATCATAGAAAAATTGGTTAAGTAACTCAAGTTGAGGGCATTGAATCAAAATTATTTTAAACCTTTCCCATGCCTCATGAAAAGCTTCACCATCCAATTGAGAAAAAGTAACTATTTTACTTCTCAATTCAACAATTTTAACATAAGAGTAGAATTTACCAATGTATTTATTATAAACGGCTCACCATGTAGTTAATGAATGGATTGGATATGACATATATGAGGTGTGATAGCCTGTATGCCAGGATATGGATACTACTAGTTGGTATAGTGGCTTGGATGACCAGATGTGTATCTGCTTGTGATAACGAAGAGGCCTGTGATGGCCTAGCTACCGCTTGTGATGGCGAGGAGGCTAGTGATGATTCTAGATTTTGCCTATGATGGTGATGCTGCCTGCAATGGTGATGAGGTCTGTGATGACCTGGACTTGGCTACGATGCATGGATAGCTCAGATATGATGTGGAGACCTGGATGGTCTAACTTGATGCCCATATAGGGTGGAGGCCTAGATGACCTACTATTCAAATGCCTGATTGGTGTGGTGGTCTAAAGGGCCTAGATCGGATATAAGTGGCATAGTAACATTCTAACTTGAATAATAAATTGAATGTTGAGGTAAATAGCCTAGATTGTGATAATTTATGTATCATAAGCATTATATTGGTATTGTTGCATTCGTACACTATTGTGTAGCATATTATAGAATTGCTATGCTTTAAACGATATCTAATGAGAATGTCTTACGAGATGACAGAATGGCCTAGATGAACTGGAAACGTTATGACACCTTGGGGTGTGGATGTGTCTTGATGGCATGGATGTGTGATGTCATGGTTTCTAAATTGGTGAATCTTTAATTCCTATAAGTCACAAGGGGCGGGGAATGATTGCTGGGGTTGAAAGGGACCTAGTCAAGGTGCGGCTCCTAGCGGTCTTTATGAATGAGGATACAAGGAAAGAAAGATAAAAAGACCAGGGCACATCATGGTGCATGAGAATGAAAAGTTTTGACAATCAGGCCAAAATTATAATGCTGATAATATTATGAAATGAAATGTATATGAATAAGGATACTTGATGATAAGGTGATATAAGAAATTGATGATGTGTTTACGCTAATAGAGAAATTACATATGAATCTAGATTGGGAGTATATATATCTCATTAGGCATAAGGTTGTGGTTGTATTTGCCACAGATTTAAGTATGATTGTGTGTCTTCAAATTGATGAATGGTTCCCATGTTTTGGGTAATGGTAAAATCATGTATGTATATACTAATGTTGAGCAAAGTCAATTAACTTTTATGAATGAATTCTGTGCCTATATTGAATTGAGTAAGTATTATTGCAAGTATTGTTAACGATCTTAACGTGTGATCATAGAAACACAACTTGTGTGGTGTATTATATGGATATGGTGTTGCTCCCTAATTGAATGGTAGCTCAAGAGGGGGGATGAATTGAACTTTCAAAATTTTTTTGACCAATAAAAGAATATGTGTACTTAAAATAAAAGAGAAAATAATTTGTAGCACATGCATGCAGTATTTTTATAGTGGTTTGGCCCTTCTTGGGTTCCTACTGCACTTCTCTGAGTCAGTCTTATTTACTAAACTGAGGTTCCACTATAACAACTATTGGTTTTGCAAGCTCACCAACAACTTACTAGTTTTCTAAGTTTACCAGAAACTCTTAGACATTGATTTTCAAGCTTACCAACTAACTTATACATGTTAGTTTCCAAGCTTACTAACTAACTTATAGGTTTTTCAAAGCTAACCAAAAACTTTTACAAATGGTTGGTTTCACAAAGCTTACCAACTAACTTTTGGTTTATCAAATGAAATATAAAAAAAATAATACCTCTTACTTAGGCTAACATGTATGAAAGTTAAAGCTTAATTGAACAAATAAAGTAAGCAATGAGATCAAATTCAAACTCCTTTTGAAGTTGATGTAGATCTGATATTGAAAATTCTGAATGCTTTGGCAGTGACGTAGCAATTGGAGTTGAATGATTAATCAAGTCGGTTTGGTCATTCTCTATGGGATTGACTCTTGCATTACGCACTAGTCTGCTATATGTCTGTACACTTGAGAGGAGTTATAATTTGAATCATCAAGTTTTTGGCGTCATTGCCAGGGAATGGTTCCAAATTGATTTGATTAAGTTAGTTATAATCATTCTTTTTATTTTTGTGTATAATTATATATAAGATTATTTTTAATTATTTCCTTCTTTACATTGCAGCATTGTGAATGAATGGAAGGAGATCTCTGAATCCAACTATGTTTCCATTGAACGATCATACTGACAAAGTGAAAAATGAAATAGAGAGTTTAAGTGAAGGAGAAGAAATACACATGGCTGATAACATAGAGAACCTAGTGGCTCAACAAGCTCAGCAGCTAATGAAAGAGTTTGCACGCCCAACTATAAGGATTTTGACCTCATGCATTATATTGGACGATGATGCTAGAAATTATGAACTAAAGCATATTCATTTTAACATGCATCCATCTTTTCATGGTATAGCTTTAGAGGATCCACTAATATTCATGTGTGAATTCTATGCAACCATCCAAACAGAAGTTTCTGCTATCTTAGTTCTGTGTGACCAAACATTTCTGTAATGCTTTCTGTATGATAATGCTTCTACTTTTCTTCTGCGTGTCATGACAATGCTTCTACATTAAGCAATGTTGTATTGCTTCTACACAATGTTTTATTGCTTTTGAGTAGTGCCATGGAGTTCTGTGTTGCTTTAGTGTAGCGTGATAAAATTCTGCATTGCTTCTGTGCAACATGATGATGCTGTCGTGTTACTTTTTGGCTTGATTCTTAACAATTGATTCTTCTTCTAGGTTATTTCTGTTTTTCTTCTAATGTTTGATATTTCTATATTCTGATTCTGAGTTAGTTCCGAGATGCTTCTAGCCTAGTTCTGAGTTACATCTATTATTTTTTGAGTAATTCTGCGTAACTTCTGATTAATTTTTGATTTCTTCTTAACTTCTAATTTTTTTCATTCCAAGCCTCTAAGTGAGTTCTGAATTGTTTTTTAGTGACTTTTGAAGCTCATATTATTTAAGTATTCCTTTATTACTTTCCATAATCTATTTTGATATTAATACTGCAACACTTAGAAAGTAATTTTTTAGTACCTTAATTCTTCACTCGTTTGTTTGTTCATCATCAAAACTAAGTTATTTAATCACATTCATTACCAAAGTCAAGCTTTGTAAAGGGTTTAGACTAAAAATTCTCCCCCTTTCTGATGATGATAAAATATTGAGTGATAAACCTTTGATAAAAAAATTTTAGAATATGTAATGTGAGCAATGTACTCCTTAATAGGGCTTCCCTTGCATGGGTAAGCTCTCCCTAAGTATGTACCCTAAGTGTTCTTAAAAGATTATTTTACTCTTTTCTTGTTTGATACCATTTCTTATCTTTCTCCCCCTTTTTATCATAATAAAAAAGAATGCAGTAAAAGGGAATAAGTAAGATGTTACATTAGAATGATAAAACTTTGTACATCAGAAAGTCATTACATAGTTATACAGCAAAATACATTACAATAGAAATATACATCATTCCAGTTTAAGATACATCAGAAAAAGCAACTAATAACGAAGTAACATCAAAAAAGAAATTACTACAGTCAGAAAATAGCAATTAGAGATAAGACAGGAATGAATATATAACTGCAACAAAATTAGCGTGATGACCTAGGTTTTTTGGTATAGGCTTTAGGAAAGGAAGGCTCAAGTTGAGAGGTTGATGGTTTAGAAGATGACTTTGGCCTTTTTGGTGGAGGAGGTGGAGTGAAAAATGGATCTTTTAGAATAGTAGATGGGGGTTCATGAGCATAAGCTATGGGTCCACAATTAGAAACATAGATGAAATCAATACGTTCTTGAAATTGTGGATCTATTAACTTAGGAAAGGATACAAGAGTCCCTTTGAAGAGGGTTTCCGTATTGACATTCATCCTTGCTGTGTACTCTTGATGGTACATGGTGATGCAAGAAAGAGGAGCCTTTTTATGTTCCTTTGGAGGTGAAATTCTTGGCTTTCTCTTGGGTTGAAAAGAAGATGACTGGGTTGAAGGCTTTGATTTTGGGATAGCAGGAGGTGGTTTTGAATAATTGACCCATATTTTGTGAAGAAGAGATGGATCAGTAAGCTTAGGATAAGGAATTGGAATATTGTCAGCAATAGCTTGCAAATTTGTTACAGAATAGAATAGAGATTCTTCCTTAGTTATAGAAATTGTATTGAAAGGTTTTGAGGGAGATGGAAAAACTATTCTAGGGGGCCTTAATTATGGAAGCATCTGATGAAGCTTTTTAGTATATGCATCTTGAAAAGATGCCAACTGAGGAATGTTGATTTCATGGCCCATTGGAGTGAGAGGAGGATTAGGGATTAGTATAATTCTAGAGAGAGTATTCTGATCCATAATTTGTGAAAATGGAAGTATAGAAGGGTGAATGACAAGACAGTGAGAAAGAAACATTCTTGCAACATCAGAATTTATTTTTGATTGAGCTATGAATTCAAAGTATGCGAGTCTGATTAGATGATAGATATGAAGAAGAATATCGTAGTTTTCATCTTTTGGTTTTGAAAAAGATTTTGGAGTTTTTGGAGGAATTGGTCGACCGATTGATGGTGTGTTCCATTTTGGGGGAATTTCATCAATTCTTTTAGGAATTAATTCTTCTAATCAAACAAGATCAAGCACAGTCCACTTAGTATATTGGGGAAGAAAATAAAAGATGGGGAAGTGGAACTTTGGTGGGATACTTTCCATATTTAACAATGGCTCTATTTGGATTTGAAAGATAATCCTCAGGCAAATTTGAAAATGGAACAGAAAGAGGCTGTATTGGTGGAGAGGGAGAAGTAATTTCAATAAGTTTACTCTTAGGTTGAGTAACCTCTAGAATTATAAGAAATGGATGTAGAGAGTGTGTTGGGGAAGATGCCACTGTGATGGGAGAACTAGTTTGAAATGAAGAGAAATGGGTTGGAGGTTGAGAGAAATGAGTTGGAGGTGGAGAGTGTGGAGGATAAGTTTGGCCTCTGAATGACTCTGCTAGTGAATGTAGAGAGTCAAGTCTTTGATCAATGTTATTATTTCTTAAGATCATGAATGACATGGCGAAATAGAGTCTTTGATCAAATGTGTTGATCAATATTCTCCACTCTATTTTTTAGGTGTTGTGGAATGGGTTGAGAAGTGGGGATTGAAGTGGTTGGTTGATGAGTAGGTCTTATAGCAGATGGGGATCTAATGGGTGTGAAGGATGTGGTGGCTATTGTTGTTGCTGTTGTTTCATATCCTTCTCTCAAAATATCTTATGACTCTTCTATTTTGGTCCCTTCTCATTTTTTCCTATGGCTTCTTCTCTTATTTCTTCTTCAATAGTTTCTTATCTATCTCTTCCTTCTTCTACAATTTCTGTTCTTCTCACTTGTTCCTCTTTTTTTGGTTTCAGGGAGATCCATCCTTGTGGTGTTAATTTGAAGCCAATTCTCTTCAGAGTATCTTTACTTATTGCTTCTCTTGCCATGTAATCTTCTCCATCTTCCATGGAGAGATCAATGTTTGTTATTTTCAGAAATTTGCTTATGACCATCCCATAAGATAATACTTGATAGATGTCTTCACTAAGTATAGTTGATCAGCTATGATTTGAGCTAGATCTATCCTTTCATGTGCTTCATTGCCCATAAGACCTTAGCTTCCTTTTCAAAAATCTGATCAGTTCCTCCTATTTTGGGATATATGTTGTTGAAAATCAACATATGAGCTAGCTTAAGGTCTAAATTCAGATGGCTAACATATAGATAAGTTACATTCTCCTTAATTTGTACCTCATCCAAATCTACAAATATCTTGTTCTGTCTGATGGCCAATCAATTTCTTGATTTTCTACCTCAGAAATATTGAAAGTATTCTCTGGAGATAGATCAATTTGTCTTTCCTATCCATGACTTCCTAGTATTGTAATTAAAGTTGGCAGCTAGGACTTAAATCATTCTGGTATATGATTTATCCTTATAGCTCATAACACTTTCCCATTCTTGGAACCTAATCTAGTTTGTCACTTGTAAATTTAGGTCATTTTCTCCAAATGCCTAAAATTCAAATACTATTCCCTTTACTATTTCTCTTCCTTTGAAATATTTGCTAAACTTATTGTAAGCCGAAGAGTTGCAATTGAAGATTACCTTAAGAACATAATCTTCTATTCTTCTCCTTTTTCTTAGTGTTTCTTCTTCTATTATTTCTCTTCTCCTTTCTTCAGAGTCTAAAGATGACATCTTTTCTCACTTACTAACCCTCTTCATCCTCACCATTTATAGCAACAGATAGAGTTTTTGGCTTAGGGTTTCGAATAAGGGAGTTCTCAAAGATTCTAGGGATGGAAAATCTCTGGGATGAACTGATATGGGAGCAAGTTGATGGGGGAAAAATATAGATGATGAAGGGATTTTGAATCACCTATCTGAAGAAGAAGCTTAGAGTTTTGAAGTAAGAGAGGTTCTGGGTTTAAGTTTTTTGAAGGGAATGGAACTTCTGATGTAGTGTATCAGAAGTTTTGTGTGATATAGAATTTACACAAAGTTTCTGAGTTAATGACCTTGGAAGTTCTGAGGTGTTTTATGCAAAAGTGATTTCGTTGAAAGTTCTGTGCAGAGTAGAAGTTCAACAGAACTTCTATGTTAATGATCTCAAAAGTTTTGAGTAGATTATGCAGAAGTGGTGTTGGCATGCAGAAGTTCTAGATTTATCAGACCCATTAGTTAGAAGTTCTGAGGAAGTGTTAAAGATCTTCTATGTTAAGTGAAAGTAATTCTGAGATTTTGTCAAAACTTCTATGTGATTTCTGATGAACTCTTAGTACTTTGACAGAATTTCTGAGTTACTTTTAATTCACTCTGAGCAATGTAACAGTGTTTCTCAGTTATTTTAGAAGCATTTTAAGAAGAGTTCAAAGATTTTGAATTGCTTCTGACACACTTCTGAGTGTTATTTTAGAATTTCTGATATAGTTCTGAATCAATTTATTTGTCATTTATAAATGCTTTTAGGTATTTAAACATTAAGATTAAAAATATATTTTATGCGCATGGATCTAGTGCAGCAAGTTTTCTTCTAATTTTATAGAATTCGTCTTCTGGAAGAGGATTCGTAAAAATGTCCGCTAACTGATTTTCAGTTGGTATATATTCTAAGCATATGTCATGGTTTTGCACATGGTCTCTAATAAGTGATGTTTGACTTCTATGTGTTTAGTTCTTGAATTTAGTACTGGATTCTTTGTCAGATTTATTACACTAGTATTGTCACATCTAATAGGAGTATCAACATATTTCAACTCATAATCATTCAATTGCTATTTCATCCACAAAATCTATGCACGACAACTACCTACAACAACATATTTAGCTTTAGGAGTTGATAAAGCTACAAATATTTGTTTCTTTGAGAACCGTGATATGATCAAGCTTCCAAGAAATTGAAATGTTCTAGACTTACTTTTTCTATTTACTTTGTATCTAACAAAATCTGTGTCAGAGTACCCAACTAATTCAAAGTTTGAACCTTTTGGATACCATAGTCTAAGACTTAGGGTATCTAAAAGGTATCCAAATATTCTTTTAATAACAATTAGATGTGATTCTTTAGGATTTGACTGAAATCATGCACACATGCATACACTAAACATAATATCTGGTCTACTTGCAGTTAAATATAAAAGAGATCCTATCATACTTTTATATAATTTCTGATAGATAGACTTACCTTTTTCATCCTTGTCCATTTTGATGGTTGTACTCATTAGAGTGGCTTTCCTTCTTCCAAATAAAATTTCTTGAGTAGTTTTTTGGTGTATTTTTCTTGTTGAATAAAGATTCCTTCATCTATTTTACTTGAAGTCATAGAAAAAAGTTCATCTCACCTATTAAACTCATTTCAAATTCTTCCTGCATTACTTTAGAAAAGTCTTGACATAATTTATCATTAGTTGCACCAAATATAATATTATCCACATAAATTTGAACAATTAGCATATTATTTTTGTAATGTTTAATAAAAAGTGTGGTATTTACTTTACCTCTTGTAAATTTTTTTTCTATTAAGAATTTGTTAATTCTTCATACCCTGCTCTACGGGCTTGTTTTAATTGATAGAGAGCTTTCTTGAGTTTGAAGATATGGTTTGAATCATAAGGATCTTCAAACCCAGGAGGTTATTCTACATAAACTTCTTCATTAATGAAACAATTTAGCAATGTACTTTAACATCCATTTGATAAAGCTTGAAGTTCAAGAAAGATGCAAATGCTAGTAACATTCTAATAGCTTCAATTTTGGGAACAGGAGCATATGATTCTTCAAAGTCTATTCCTTCCTCTTGATAGTATCCTTTTACTACTAATCTTGCTGTATTTCTTATTGCTATACTAGATTCATCTAGTTTGCTCCTAAAAACTCATTTGGTTCCTATTATAGATTGATGGTTGGGTCTTGGAACAAGTGTCCATACATTATTATGTTTGAATTGATCCAATTCTTCTTGCATAACTATAATCTAATTTTCATCTTCTAAAGCTTGATCTATACAAGTTGGTTCTAGTTGAGAAATAAAAGACAATTTACCACATATTTGAGGATATGAAGATCTAGTTTTCACTTTATCATAAATATCACTAATTACTTAGTTTTTAGGATGATCATGCATAATCTGTAATCTTTTGGAAGGGAATTATTAATGGGTTGGGTAGGTTTGGTAATGACTTTTGCGTATTGTTAGGGTTCAATAATTTTAAGTAGTGACCTCAAAACTTCTATGCTTCGATTTATACTTCAATAGAATATCTGAAGTAGTTCTTCAGAAGTTCTATGGTAATTATAATTTTGGCAGTATCCTCTATAGAATTTATATCCATTTTCTTCTCTTTTAACGATTATAATTTAGGCTTCTGAAGAACTTCTGAGTAGCTTTTGATTTCCTTATGAAGTTTAGACTTTACTTTTGTATAGCTTCATTAAATCATGTTGACTTAAACATGTCTCAATTAATACTTCTAACTTGATTCTGCATGATTTCTACACTGCTTTTATGTACCGTGATAGGTACTGCATTACTTTTGTGTAATGCTATTTTGCATCCGCGTTACTTCTGTCAATCTGAGAATTCTTCTAACATGGTTATGATCGATTGACTTATCTTTTGGTTGCTTCTGTGTAGCCAAAGTTTCTTCTATCTTAGCTGTATGCGACTAAATATTTTTGTATTACTTTCTATGTGATAATGCTTCTGCTTTTATTTTGCGTGCCATGAAAATGCTTCTGCATTACTTCTGTGTAGTGTTGTATTGCTTTTGAGTAGTTTCATGGAGTTTTGCATTGCTTTTGTGCAGTAGGATAGAATTTTTTATTGCTTCTATGCAACATGATGATGCTTCTGTGCTACTTCTAGCTTGATTATGAACAACTAACTCTTCTTTTGGGTTGTTTCTATTTTTCTTTTGATGTTTGATATTGTTGTATTCTGATTCTGAGTCAGTTCTGAGATTTTTCTAGCATGGTTCTAATTTACATATGGTATCTTCTGAGTAATTCTGCGTAAGTTTTGATTAATTTTTTATTTCTTCTTAACTTCTAATCTTTTCACTACAAGCCTCTAAGTGAGTTCTAAATTGTTTTTTATTAATACTACAACACTTAGAAAGTAATTTGTTAGTACCTTAATTCTTCACTCATTTGTTTGTTCATTATTAAAACTAAGTTATTTAATCTTATTCATCATCAAAATCAAGCTTAGTAAAGGGGTTACACTTAACATATGGATCCACAAGTTGTGAAATAGTTTGAATAAATGACATTGCAACTATGAGAAAATGATGAGAACTAATTGGAACTTAAAGTTTCGAGGATGAAACTTTTGTAAGGAGGGTGGTCTGTAACACCTAGGGGTGTTAAATTTTGAGCAATTATGTGTTAGAACGCATTGCTATTAGTATGATTATAATGGCAAATTGAAATGAAGAAGTGTGTTTAGAAATGAAATAATCCAAGTTTGTATGAATTTTACATGAGTGAAATATAATTGTGCAAGTTTATGCATATGTGTGTGGTTATATGATCTAATTACAAGTTAATTGAGGTAAAATTATGGTGCATTTTAGGTGGAGGAAATGATGAAAATCATAGCGGAGGAATTATAGAGCAAAAAGGTAGAAATAATGGGGGTGGGGGGGGGGGG
>JAYJMB010056971.1:0-27479 GCA_036873735.1 Pouteria campechiana | reverse complement strand
TTGCCGGCGTCATCAGCTGGTTGGTCGACTGATCAACTCCGATCAGTTGGCCCCCTTTGATTTTCCATGGCCCAACAATGGCCAAGGAGTTATCCTAAGCTCTTGGATGCACTCAATAGATACATCGATGCAAAGGAATTCATCAAAGGAGATGACAAAATCTCGAGCAGAAGAAGGGGTAGATCTCCACAACATGGAGGACACTCATCTAGAAGAGAGAGAGAGAGAGAGAGAGAGAGGATAACCCAAAAAAGAAAGAGGAAGGTATTGTTGGGTCCCATAGAATGGCATAACCCAAGAGGGGAGGAGTGAATTGGATTTATGAAAATTTCTTGCTCAACCTTGGTAGGATTAATTTTCCTCTTCTCGTGCATGTGTGTTGTGCAATATGAAATTTATAATAAAGTAATAAGATGCAAGAAAGGTGAAACAATCACAAACAATACACTCAAACAACATGATTTTTTATAATGGTTTGGGCAACCTTCCTACTCTACTCTTCCAAGAACATACACTCCTTGTGCCTTGGGTTCCACTATATCACGAATAATTGAAAGTAATCTAGTTTTCCTGAGCTTACCAGAAATTCATTAGTTTTAAAGATCACCACCAAACTTGATAGTTTTCTAGAGCTCACTACCAACTCACACAATGTGATTTTCTCAAGCTCACCACAAACTCACCAGTTTCAAAGACCACCAACAAACTTGATGATTTTCTTAAGCTCACTACCAACTCATACAATATGGTTTTCTCGAGCTCACCACAAACTCATTAGTTTCAAAGATAACCAGCAAACTTGATGGTTTTCCTAAGCTCACTACTTTTGTCTTGTATTTGTCTATAGAAATTGCTTGTTGAGGTTAAAATATAACACAAGCTCGTTGTAGCGCATCTTCGAAGCCTTATTTTCGTCAATTGAATTTGTCCGTGGAAGTCTTCTTTTAGACAATGTAACCTTTCTTGTTGTTTATCTTCTACTTTCTTCTTCTTCCACAATCTTCATCAATTCATCCCCTTTTAGAAATGTAGTAGATAATTGTGGCCGTTTGTGGTAGATGATTGTGATCCTGCACTTATAACTTTTATGCACTTGCTATGTTGTTAGCTTCCAAATATAATATCAAAATATATTTTATCCTTATATGATTTAATCATATTATAGAGCAAGGATAACGCACATCTCTATTAAGTATATAATGTGAAAGCTTAAGTGAATATGGTGCATAGTATAATTTAACAAATTAACACATTAGCTCACCATTAAGTAGATGATGTATGCTTGCATAATTAAACATTCGCGATTATGCATACATTTCTCACTATTATTTATTAAATTATGTATATGATTGTTAACAATTTAAGTATACATATGCTATATTTTAATACAAGTTTTATTATCATCAAAATCATATATTGTAATGCTGACAAATATGAGATATTTGGTTTTCTTCCTTTCCAAAGCCCATATGGGGTTTTCTTTAAGATTTCTCTTACAGTAATCCTGTTCAGTACATGGCAAGCTATACTAATTGATTCTCCTCAAAACCTTTTGGACAACTTACTCTCAGTTAACATGGTCCTTGCCATTTCTTGAATTGTCTGATTCTTTTTTTTCACAACTCCATTTTATTGAGGAGTTCTAGGGGATGAGAAACTATGGTGAATTCCTTTCTCATCATAAAAGTCAATAAATTTTTTATTCTCAAACTCACTACCATGATCACTATAGATAGACATAATCGACATTGGTTTCTCATTTTGAGCTAGCGTTGAAAATGTATAGAACATTGAAAATGCTTCATCTTTGCTAGTCAAGAGAATCATCCATGTGAATTTTGAGTAGTCATCTTGTGTCACATATACATATCTTTTACCTCCAAGGGTCACAACATCTAATGTTCCAAATAGTTCTAGAGGTCTAGACGTAGATACCTCATTTTTAGGATGAAAGGATACTTTGCTCTGTTTTGACAATTGACAAGATTTGCGTATTTGATTTTTGTCATGGTTTCATTTGGGTAAACCAATACAAGATCCTTTTTCCATAATGATCTGATATTTTACATGTTGATAGGTACCATCCTTTTATATCATACCCATGGATCATCTTTGACTGCAATTAAGCATTTTCCAATAATGTATCTGGTTGTACTAGATAAATATTTCCATACCTTTTTACCGAACCATAAATCATAGTCTATACTGAATACATTACATGTAGATGGTTCAAACACAACTTTGTGACCCTTGTCACATAATTAATTAATCTTAGAAAATTATGCTTGAGTCCTTTTATATATAATACATCCTCTATGTATGCATTGAATAAACTATAAATTTTACCTATCCCTTTGATGAGGCCTTTGTCATTATTGCTGAATGCAACTGTTCCTCCATTTATCGGCTTCAATTCTTTGAACAACTTTTTATTACTGGTCATATGTCTCGAGCAGCCACTATCCATGAACTAGGCATTGCCAAATGTAGCTTTGAGACTTACTTGCATTCAAAGCAAGTTTTATTCTTACCTTTTTGGTACCTAAGTATTGGATCCAATGGTGTTAGTGGAATTATGTAGGCTAGAATTTTGTGCGTAATCCTTGGGTTTCCATCTCATCTTTGCACTTTTTGCTTTCATCTTTTTGGCATAGCAATCATATACTTTATGTCTAATTTTTACAGAAATAGCAAGTGTTTGGAACTCTGCTTGATGCACTATATTCCATTGGTTTCTTTACCCAGGGATAACCTATGAACCTTCTAATATTGGGAAAGTTTTCTCTTTCCTCTATGAGGTTCACTCCCTTGGACCACCCAACAAATTTCTATGAATTTTTATCATTTGACCATTCACCACCAAGTCCCTTTTACTAGTTTGACTGGTCATTCACATGAACTTGGCCATAGATTCTCTTAGATTGAAAATTTTACTCAACATACTATTTAATATCTCTATCTTCTTCTTTAGATATCCAACCTCTTTCTGTAGAGATAGATTTCTTTCTTCCAGTATAGAATTTACTTTGACAGTTGCATCAAAGTGTCTTTTCTTTTAAGTGTGTTTCTGGCCAAGTAATTCAAACTCATTGAAGAGGGAGTTGTATGATTGTTGTAACTCATCAAAATTTTTGCATTTGACACAAGTGTTATTTGAGCTTGAAGAGTTAGAACTATAAGAGTACTAAGAGTTTACCTCCATTTTCAGCTCCGTTGTGCATTGCTCTTTGATTGTAATTTGATCTATCAATTCATTCCTCATCTGGGCCATGCACCATATTCTTGCAAGATGTCCAACTCATTATCACCTTTCTCACTTGAGCTTGTCCCTGATGAGTCTTCATCATTCATGTACATTCCCCTGACTTGGTTTTTTGAAGACTTCTTGAAGTGTTTCTTTTCTGTTCTTTCATCTTTCTCATTCATATTTACTTTTTCTTCATTTAGACACTTAGGAGACCTGTGTCTGATTCCTCCACATCTATAGCATGTGGGGAGATCCTTCTTTCTTTCAGTCATTTTTCTTCTGTTGTCTAGGCTGTCTCCTTGAGGTGTTCCCTCTGCTGTTTCTTGCAAACTTTCTGAAGTTTCTGACTAACATGGCCATATCATCTTCAGATTGTGATGCCGGATCACTACTGCTCTCCTTGGTTACTTTGAGAGCAATACTTTTCTTTGGCTTTATTGGCTCCTCTCTTTTACT
Source organism: Pouteria campechiana (assembly GCA_036873735.1). NCBI lineage: Eukaryota > Viridiplantae > Streptophyta > Magnoliopsida > Ericales > Sapotaceae > Pouteria > Pouteria campechiana. The sequence goes on along the minus strand of JAYJMB010056971.1, from coordinate 23,776 downwards.
TTTGATCATCTTGTGTGACAGTAGTGAGCTGATAAGATTGTCTACTAGAAGAGTGTTCAGGTCCTTTGCTTCTTCTATTACTATGATCCTTTGGTTCTAGAATTTTGGTAGTGCCCTTAGTATCTTCATTAACTATTTAGAATTTATGACTTCTTTTTCCAATCCTTTCAAAGCATTAGTAACTTAAAAAAAATGAGCACACATTTTTGATATGCTTTCCCTTCTTTCATCTTAAAGTTTTCCAGTTCTCTTATTAACATATTCCTTCTAGTTCCTTTGACCTATGAGGATCCTTCATAAATAGACACCAATTTATCCCAAATATTTTTTACAAGAATGTAAGAAAATACTCTATCAAACTCAGATGAAGATAGTCCATAAAATAAAGAGTGCATAGCCTTTACATTATTTTGGACTGAGGTTGCTTCCTCTTTAGTTCATGCATCTACTTCAGTAGTGGAAAGAGTGATTCCCACTTTAATGGCCTTATAAGACTCCATATCATTGGCTATAATGACTTACTTCATCCTCAACTTCCAGCAAGCAAAGTTGATTCTATCAAATAGGAGTGGCTGGGTAGATGACTGCCCCTCGGTGAATATCTGTACAGAGGATAATGGGTTTGCCATTGGATCACTATAAGTGTTTATGTAATCTACTTCGATGCCACTTGTTGGTCCTGAAGGTTAGGCAAAAACCCAAGAAGGGGGGGGGGTTGAATTGGGTATTAAAAAAATTATTGCTCAACCCCTTTAGGATTAAACATCCCTCTAGCAATTAATTTAATCACTCAATCAATCAATGCATAAGTAAATCAGACAAAGGGATTTTTATAGTGGTTCGAGTAAATACTCTACTCCACTCTTCCAAGAATACTCTTCTCTTAATGTCTTGGGTTCCACTATCTCCAATAGCAGAAATACAATAGTACTCCTAGCACTCTTCTAGATTCCAGCTCTAGGGGGGCATGAACACAATGCTCCTAGAACTTTTCTAGATTTCAGCTCTAGGGGGCATGATCATAATGCTCTCATCACTCTTCTAGATTTCAGCTCTAGGGGGCTTAAGTAAATAGCTCTTGTTGGCACTTAGACAGTCACAACTCTTCTTGAGTCTAGTCTCAACTACTAGCTCAAGGGATTTACAATGAATATAAAATGTTAAAGCATAGGTACTTCTCAATAATCACAGAGGAAGGTTTCTAAAAATTAAATACAAAAGTAAATGACCTTCACAAAAGATGGTTGGGAGCCTTCAAAGAAAGTTGAGGAAGGTTTGAATGCAAGGGTCATGACTCTTGAAAGATAGTAGAAAATTTTGGCTCAGATCAGTAAATGCTCTCAAGAGGATATTAAATATTTCTCTTTGATTCTTAGTTATTCTTCTTATTCCAATGAGGCTTCATTTATAACTTCTTTGATTTTCAACCATTGGTGGTAGGTGAACTCTGGTAATGGTAGAAGACCATTCTGATTAGCACATTTAAATTCCCTGACTTCTACTTAATCCTAGTTTGTTGAAATACCTGCACCACTGACCTTGAAGAAGATGATTTCCAAATTCTTACTAAGCATTGGTTGAAGAGTTATTGCAATGGTTGATTCTTTTATCAATATAGAAAGGGCATCATTAATGTTGGACGAAGACCAATGATTCAGCTTGTCCATTGCTCATCTTTACTTATGATTGACAAAGTATCTGTCTAGCTGTTCATCAGACAAAGTCCCATCATCTTTAAGTTTTTCCATAGTAAGTAGTATATGAATCCAGTTATTGCAAATGAATAGTCTTCTTAGAACTTCGTCTATTAGTTTGTCCATTCCACAGAATAGATAAATTATGAAGTCATAGATGAATCACCCTTTCAGTACTTTGTCTGTTGGGTTGTCTATTGTAAATAACAGACGAACTTGTTGGAGTGCAGAGATGAATTTTCTTCAATGCTTCATCTGTTGGATTGTCCGTTGTAAGTAACAGACGAATCATTAAGGTACAGATGAATTATCCTTTTATTTGTTAGATTGTCTTTTACAAATAGTAGACAAGTTTAGATGTATAAACAAACAGCATTGCTCTGCTAGATGAACTTTACGGCTCTCCCAACCGACCTTCACTTCTCCACCTTTATCTATTTTTAACAGATGATCATTAGCTTGACTATGGCTCACTTATGATAGACGAAGTCTGTTGTATACATTATGCTTTGCATTCATCAGATATAATATCCACTTCAACAAACGAATGGAAACTCAGTTAAATCATTTTCATTTGAGCTTTGCTTATAGCAAGACTTCATCATTTTCTTTTGTACTACCTCATGTCTTTTTAGTCAGATAGATTTGAGCCTTGGAATGTGTGTTTATTTTTTGTAAGGCCTGCAACTTGATTCCGCATGCTAAAAGCTTGGCAACAACCATTCGTACATAATCTTTAATCAAGTTTTGTTTGCCATTGAAACCATGCATTTATACTAATAATATGTTCTAAGAGGATGAGAGCAACCTAAGAAGACAGTAGCATAAGAGCCCTAGCTCTAAGTAGCATAAGAGCCCTAACTCTAAGTAGCATAAGAGATCTAGCTCCTAGCTTAAGAAGACGGTAGCATAAGAGGCCCAGCTCTGAGTAACCTCAGAGGTCCAACTCTTGGCCTAAGGAGACGGTAGCATAAGAAGCCCAACCCTTAGCATAAGGGGCCCAACTGATAAATATCTCGAAGCAGACAAAAGCAACTCCAAGAAACCCCAACACAAAGACGTTGCGATAAAATGGAAGTGGCCATGTAATACCAAGAGAGACATAAGAGGACAAAAGCAACCACACAAAAACCAACTTTGGAGAAGTACTAAGGAAGAGTATAAAAATCCATGAATAAAGAAAGTAGATAACTTTCATTACTTTTTATAAATCTACAAATCTTCATCAGATTCCTCAAAAACTATGTCACTAATGTTTATAATGCTTCAATTTGCATTTATTGTGGGTTTTCCAAATGCAAGTGTATGTATCGCCAACAAGTAATAAAGTGTGAGTAAGTGATCATTCCCACGAGGACTTAAGCTCGCCAAGTACCAAATTAATTTAACTTTGAATTTTGTTTGAATAATCAAAATATGGTAAAAAGATAGAAAAGAAAATCTAAACTAACAAGCTTGACAGGAATACAGATCTACGAAAGTAGAGAATTAGTGTTTGAGACATCTAGGGGTTTTGATTTCACTAGATTAATCCTATTCAATTCTCATCCAATCTAATCAATTAATGTTTACTCCTATATTGATAACGGATATTAATGTTTACTCCTATATTAATGTCTACATCTCTATGAAAATTTTAAACTAATCAAGATGCATTAAGATCAATAAATTCATAGTGTTAGATAAGCCTCATGGATATCTTTATCATCAAGATAATCTTATGGTGCTTAACCATGGTCTAATTAAATTATTGCTACTCAACCTAAAATTGAATCTCAAATCATGTAGAAAGGATACTTACACTTTCACAAGCATTAAACTTAGATTAAACACTCAACACAGATAATGAATAAACATCAAATTGAATTAAACTGGTTAAAAATGACTATTCATAATTCAACTACATAATTTCCCTAGAATAAGGAATTTAGCTCATGATTAATAAAAAGAACTAGAAACATTATATTAATTATGATTCTAAAAGAAAAAGAATTGAAAAAGAACTTAAAAAATTAGAAAATGAATGTCTCCAGGTACTTGTAGCACCCTATGGTGTTAATTTTGGATAATTGCATAATTAACTACATTAGGGTTGAATTGAGATGTTAAAATGAGGAGAAATTTTTTGCATTTCAAAATAGTGAGAAATTGTGATGATAAACAAGGATTTTGTAAAGAAAATGTTATGCAAACTAAATTGTATAAATAGAATGGACTCACTAATAGTTTCTTAGGTGAAATGAACTCAAGTAATGATTTTGAGTAAAGTCACATATATGACTTGAGTGATTAGTGAAGCACAATTAATATGTGTAATGTGATATGTATGAGAGATTAAATTAAAATTTTGAGATGATTTTGCAATTTTGAACTATTGAGTTGAATATTGAATAAAAAGAATTCAATAGATGATTTCCACCAACTCACAGAAATTTGAAGTATGAATGGCTTTATATGATGTTTAAAGTATGCAAAATCTTCTCAAATGGATATTAGTAGAGTTTGGTCCATGAATTTTATAAATTTCATCATTTTGAACTGTATCAATGTAATAAGAAGAAAAAGAACTCAAGTGGGGTATTGAAGCAAAAAACTTGTTTATGATCTATGTGAATGATCTAATATGGTCATTATATATATTTTAATGTATGTGAAACATTTACTTTAGCATTGGATGCAATTGGAATAAGAATGACTTATGGAATTACCTATAGTAGAAATTTTGGTTAAAAAGAACTAAACAAGCAATTTTTGGCAACTGACCTCAAATGAGATGGTGAATTGCAGGAACATATTTGAATCAATGCATGTGATGTATGGAAAGTAATTGTTGTGATATTTGAAGTAATTTATATAAAATGAGATTATGGGTGATATTATATACATATAAAGCCAAACTGTTGAAATTGGAATAACATAAGTTATTACTTGAGTTTGGGGATGAGAGTAATGTTATGAAATGATCATTTTAGAATAATTAAGCATAGAAGTAATTGAATTTGTAAGGGTGTAAATATAATATCACAAGATTTTGGGATTTGATTATACATTAATATATGGTGAAAGAAGCTAAAAATGATATAGGTGCCACTTGTACCCACTTTTTGGCATATAAGATGAACGATTACAAAAAAGTGTTCAAAATGAAAGTTATAGCCCTTGAAATTTTATAGAGAATCAAAAATCATATGAATTGGATATTGTATGAGGAAATTTGAGTTAAAATACTATAGATGTCTTTAGAGTTGGACATTAAGATAAAACACATGGTATCACTTTGAGGTTAAATTACCCATATTTAGAGACTGAATTAGAAACGCTGATCAACATAAAAGTTGTAGATATTGACATTATATTTCTAATGCAATAAAAATCACTTAATTTGGATATGGTATGAGTATTTTATGGATGAAATACCTAAATATCTCCTAGCCAGTAGTAGGTTGGCAGATCATCATGGAAAATGGGCATTTGGGTAGTGTGGTGGTGCCGACGGCACCCAATCTAGCATCAATGGTGCCGGTTAGTGGTTATAAAAGGGGGGAACTAACTTTTCACCCCCCATTTTGTTTTGTTTTGCTCTGGTCTGTTCCATTTCTTTCCCTTTTCAATGCCCTAACCCTGTTTAGCCAAATCCCAAGGCATTTTAGCTAGGAAAATACTTGATTTAGGTGATAAATCACTTGATCTTGTCTTTAGAACCAAGTTAGAGTGATTTAAACCATGAAAAATGGAGAAAATTTGATTTCCTTCAAAATGAGTGGACCACTTAAAGTTTTGGACTTGGATCCTTGTTATAGGAGGAAGCCATGCATGGATTGCTTGGTAAGTTGGTTTTTCCCTCCTTATTTCTAATTTTCATAACTATGGTTTCATGCCTAGTTGAATTTGAGGAGAATTTCATGGTCTACAGTGTGTTAATCATGGAGAAAATTGGTTAATTAACTAAATATGATGTTTTGGATATAATTGAACTTGAAAATTTATGGATTTGACCTACTAGAGTTTTGTAAATAGGGATTTTTGATGAAAAACACATTTGATTGCAATAAAGATGGGAAAGTGACTAATACATGTATTATGATATTTTAGAACTTGTTGGAGTCAATTGGATTAGTGAATTGAATTTTGGATTATGATCTAGTTTAAGTCAAGTTGAGGTTTTTGGCATACGGATTATGTAAGCCATGAATTGATTGAATTAATGGCTTAATAGAATTGTTTTAATGATGTTAAGTGTTAGTCATCATAAATGTTAGATGATGTATATGATAAATGCAAGATGCTGTATATGATTAGAAATTGATTAAAAAGAAATATAGGGTTAAATGGCCCTATGATTAATAATAGAGTGCGGTTAGGCACTTGAATTAATAATGGGTTGATTTGTAATATGATTCATTAACTTGACATGATTACTTGTATAAATGAATGGGAATTTTTCAGTGGAGCCTAGAGGAAACTAGTGAGCTTGATAACTTATGGAACATGAAGATAATGAGATGGTATTCTCTACAGGTAAGTAGGCACCCCTTTTCTATTTGATGAATGTACATGTGGGAATAATAAATATCTCATTTGTTTGAATGGCTTGTGTGTTTTGATTGGGGATAGTTGATATCCCATATTTATTTAAGATAGATGGTTAGTTGGTTGTGATACATGGATGTAAGAGATAACATATATCCTTTGAATCAAAATACTGAGGCTTTTGCTTGAGATATGGTTAAGTGACTGTTGAGGATAGTGTGTATCCTCTAGTTTTGTTTAGAAATTGGTTTTGTATATTATAAAATTGTGGATAAAATTATGAATGTGAAATGTTAAGAATTATTGAATAGAATAGAAAGAATTATATATGTTGTTAGATGTGAACATGTAATGTTCTTGATTATTAATTTTTATCTTATTTTATTTATGCCTACTTACTGAGTTACCCAGACTCACGCCTTCTTATTTAAATTTTTAGTTGGCTAGTCAAGTATTATCTCCCAACCGAGACTTGGGATTAATGAGTAAATGCTGAAGATTTTATTATTATAAGAGAATGATTTGTATTGAAAATTCATAGGTCATGGTATAATTATATTAAAGATTCAATGATATATAATTATAATTTATAGGCATGTTAATGTAATAATGGAGTATGATGTGGATTATGTATTGGGATAGATGTGTATGGTGGAGAAGTGAATACATTACCATTATGATGTAGTTGCGGGAGAGGGGGGGGGGGGGGGGGTGGGGTTGCGAGAAGCCCGTGGAGTTAGGGGTGATGTGAAGGTGAATTATGAAGTGTGTAATTTCTTACTTTTATGAATTATAATGGAGAAAATGTATCCTAACATGTGATGAATGTTTGTACCTAGGTGGATAGCCCCATTTTCAAGGGAGACTTTGTCTGATTTTTTATAAAAATTAGGTCAACTAGAAAATGGTATCAGAGTAACACATCTTGGAAGTGGGAAAATTTTTGCGTAATTATAGTAGATTTATGGTGTAAAATAGCGTAATGGCCTCGGGTGGGTGGGGCATTACAGTAGCACTCTCTTTTGTTCATAAAAGTCCGTCTTTGATCCCTTGCTAGATTTTCCTCTTGCCAAAAGCTCTCCAAAGTTGCTTCTTATCTCCCCTCATTTTCCACCTTAAAACTTCTTTAAATAACCCAATTTAGGGTTTATTTCCACCTCCATATGAATTTTCAAAGTTATTTTGCACAACATAAAATTGCTAAAATTAAAGATTTTCATCCGTAATGAACTAATGTCCAACTTGTTGTCCACAAATACCCTTGTAATCCCTTTGTATTGGTATTGCAGTGCCCAAAAATGGGTGTTGTAGCGCTCAATTGACTAACCAACTTTTCACAAAAAATAATTTTTAGTGTTTTCATCATAACTTTTTCATATGATATCAAAATCACAAAATTTTTAATGTGTTGGAAATCTATGAATAAGGGATACATCTTTCATGTTGAACACTTTTTCAAAATCAGTATTCATATATGTCAAAAATTGACTACAAGTGATGCATTTATCATGTTTAACAGTTTTAATGCCTGAAACAAAAACTACCTCTATTAAGTACAATATATAATCAGAACCAGTGAAATCACATCAAATGTGGATCTAAAATATGTGGATTTAGATATTAAAACATTTTAAAATATGCTCTTATTAACATTAAACTAAGATTATCATATTTTGATGATTAACAAAACCATAAATTTGTTAATATATGAGCTAATGAATCTTCAAGTGCAAAATTTTTAAAATATTGGCACTAATTACTTACTAGCCACTAGGCACATTCACTTATGTGGTTCTAGCAAGACACCTTATCACTAAACCTTGGCAACTGAATGGCAATACCATAGGTAGTGTTGCAGCCAATTATGCCCAACAACCTAGCAATCACCTGGGAAGTTCCAGCAACATGCCAACGCACAACACAGGTGTAGCCGATTCGAAGGTTCACCTTAGCTGCCTTAGAGTATAGCCAAATGCAAGGTGCCTTTGCATGTCACCTGGCAGCATAGAGCCCAGAAAGATAGGAAAAATGATAACCTCATTCAAGCCGGTTATGCAAACTTCCTGTGGAGCGCAATTAGATACCCTCCCCACCTAGGTTTCACCTGCCATGTTCTAGTAAGATGGCTTGAAGGGTTTTCGAGGAAGAAGGTCCACAATCGCATGCAAGTCACTTAGACAACCGCCTGCAATTAGCAACTAATTACTGTAGTTATCTGCCATTTGCATGATGACTACAATGATAAAAAATTTTGAATGTTGAAGTGCATTAAATGCACCCAACTATCCCTAATAGTTGGAATTCTAGAAAATCTGTAAGAGGAGTAATGTTGGGATGTTGAATAAGTTGTTGCAAGCATTTAGTGAGTTATAAATTTCACATCCTCAAGCAACTGATGCCTTCAAGCTTTCACCTTCCTTAATTCAACATGTAAGGCTCTCAACAATAAGAAGGGAAGACTTCAAGTTATCAAAGTGTGTTCTTCAACTTGTCTTAAAGCTTTCCCTATGTTCTAAAGAGCCACTACAAAAGTGTGATCCTTACTCTTGCTATTATTATTTATTTGATTACCTTGTATTCGTATTGGAGACCAAGCCTAAGAAGAACAAGTTAGATTATTGGAGTTGTGTCTCACAATAATCTTGTTGTATTGTATTTATGCCCCTTAGAGCTGAAATATAGAAGAGTGTGTAATTGAGAGAACAAATTGGATTGTTGGAGCTGTGTCTCATGATTATCTTATTGAATTGCAATTATGCCCCCCTAGAGCTAGAATCTAGAAGAGTGCATTGGCACTAGGTTGTATTTGTAATTGACATAGTAGAACCCAAGACACAAGGGGTGTGTGCTTGGAAGAGTGTAGGGACGTTGTCCATAACCACTATATATTGTGTCTGTTATCTTTATTTCTTGGATTGCTTGCTTTATCTCAACTTTTCATTACAAATTCTTTAACCAATCATTTGAGATGAGGGAATTTAATTAATTGGGGTTCAAGTAAAAGAATTTTATTAACCTAATTCATCCCTCCCCTCTTGGGTTAAGCATTGTAGAGGAATCAACAAGTGATATCAGCCTAGGCTATGTAAATAATGTAGAGATTCCAAATGGCTAACCTATCATCTTCATCCTTTAAGTTTATTAAAGGACCATCCATCACCCAACTTCCCTGATTTGATGGAACCAACTATGTTTATTAGAAGAAAAGGATGGAAATATTCCTTTTGACTAATGACTTTAAAATTTAGAAAATGGTTTTCGTTGGTACCAGTGATGTTGAAGAGAAAGCAAGTCAAGTAAATGCTAGGGCCATGAATTTCTTATTTGTAATCTCTCTCCAATTAAAACTAAACATGTTTTAGCTTGTAAAAGTGCAAAGGAAATTTGGAGCAAGCTTGAGACAATTCATGAGATGTAAATTCAATTGTAATAGATTAGGGATAACATGTTTATTGAGACAAATTTGAGTGCAGGGAAAGAAAAAGAAGAGAAGGAAGAGCAGCAAATGGAAGACATTGTAGAAATAAATGCATAGAAGAACCCTCACAAGTTGAGGGGGAGAGAATTCAAAAAGAAAAGAAAAATGAAGAAAGTGAAATTAGTAAAAGTTAGATTTATAATAAATAAAAATAATTGGAAGAATAAAATTTCAAAGAATGTAAAGAAAATTGAAAAAGAGTATGTAAAGAAGAATGAAGAAAATAAGAAGGAAGCAAGAAAAAGAAAATGTAAATGAAGACTGAGCATTAGAAAGAGGAAGAAGATTTTCTTCTCAAAAGGTGTTAATAATTTTCTTCTTCAAACAATTGTAAATCAAAGAAACAAAATGTTAAGAAAAAGAAACCTAAGGCATCTCTCAAAGCAATATCAAGAGACATATGGCTCCTTAACACTAGTTGAGAAGAAAATATTTTTCAAGGGAGTTGAAGGCCAGAGAGGAAAGATAAGTAAAGGTATTGTAATTCAAACTCAAACTATCTTATATTTCTCATGTTCATATTTATGACCTTCATGTAGAACCATCTTGCATAGGTAAGCTTTAAATGATGACTCTTGAAATTAAAACTAACTCAAACTATCTTATATTTCTCATGTTCATATTTATGACCTTCATGCAAAACCATCTTGCATAGGTAAGCTTTAAATGATGACTCTTAAAATTAAAACTATACCAGGAAGAAGTAATGTTATACTCTATACCAGGAAGAAGTAATGTTATACTATGTATCACTTAGCACAAAATGAGAAATCAAAAATAGTAGATAAATTTAGTTGTTTATGAAAAATTAAGTTTTTTTTTTAATGTGGATGACCTACATCAACACTATACATAATCTATGCAACCTCTTAGTCATGCCCAATCCAATTCATGTAAGATGGTACATGTGGAAATGGAGGTAAACGTATCCACATTATTTATGCTTCTTATGGTAATATGGATGAACTTCAATTTCCTTATGATTGCTTGTTTACTGAGCTTTGAAATTTAAATAAGAAGTGATAGTCAAATTCTAATTATTTGCAAGTGCACAAGTCTACCATAGTATAGTGTGCCAAATAGCAAGGGTTGATCCACAGAGAGTTGATCAAACTGATTGAATTTAACCTCGCTACTGAGACTACAACAATCCTAAACCAAAATGTTAAGAAGTAAACTAAGTAAATCAAGTTCTAAAATTCAAAGAAAAACTGAAATAGTGAGTAATGCAAGAGAAACTTTATAGGGTGCAAGAGTCTAGGGATCCAATTTCACCACTCACTACTATCCAATGTTATCGGCATGTTGGATTCAATTCATTATCTTGGATTCATTTTATCCAATATATGATTATTACCATTAGGTGTTTGAGTTTAAATCAAGTATTTTCACCCATCTAATTACCCATGGCAGGTAGTATAATTGTAATCAATTAAAATTAGAAGAAGTTTAATGAACTAAATAAAATAGTTTAGCATAAGGTGTCTACCATAACCATCCATTCATTCATTCAAGAGAGCTTTTACATGGTTTAGCATAAGGCATCTAACATAATGATATCTTAGATAATTAATTCAATTCATAAAATTGGTCATGAAATAATTTAATAAATTAAACTATTACAATAAACATAATGAATGAAACAAGATAAAATTGAATTGATTAACCAACTATCCCTAATTGACATAAGATATCCATGTGGGCTACATCATCACCCTAGAATAAGTAAATTAATACATAAGAAAAATTAAAGAAACACTCTTTGTAATATGCATGTTGCAGAACTTGAGTTTTCTTCTTCCCTTGCTCCTTTTGCTTCACTTCCCTTGCAAAAGCTCCCTCTTCTCTATGTTTTCCCCTCTTTTTATAACCCAAAAGTAGGGTTTAAGTGCACCTCTCTACAAATTAAAACACAATTTATGCATGAGAAATAGACTACTAAAAATAACTATGTTTTCGCATTGTTTGGGTGCTATGGTGCCTATGCTTCTGTCCCCAATATTTTACAAAAGAGTATTGTGGGAGCTATAACCCTTTGGCAGCTACATTCTTCTCAAAAAATTTGTGGGCATTGTGGCACCCAAGCTACTATCTCCTTGCCACACAAAACACTCTCAATGGGCATTGTGGCGCCTAGCTTGTTGTCCAAAGTTTTCATTCCATCTTCTAGCAACTGATATTCTCTTTCCTTCAAGCTCCATTACTTACTCCTTTTCCTCATCAATTTGCTATGTTTCTTCCACTTTTCCTCCCTTTGAAATGACCTATAATCAACATACAAACACATATAAAAACTTCCTAAAAATCTCAAGAACTAACTAATAGAAAGCTTAAAAGATGTATGATAAAAGTGAATAAAATTCCCTTATCAAATACCCCCAAATATAATATTTTGCTAGTCCTTGAGCAAAACAAAACCACACAAAACTAATCACTCAACACAAAACATTTTTAAGAAAACAACAACTCAAACACTGATCAAATTCAATTTTTCAGAGACCACAAAATAATTTCATATGAACATAGCTCAAGATAAATTTCCAAAATGCAATGTATGTCTTGAATTTCAAATTAAACACTATTTTAACTTATTCTTAATTCCTCATGTGTGTGTAATAGATATAGGCATTATCATTCAATCACTTGTGACTTCGATGGATTCATGTAACTATAAGAACAAGTTGACTTTTGAATTCAAAACTCTATAAGCTCATCTTTCTCATCATTCCCCACTAATATTGACAACTCAACACTAACAATCAATAGGTCTTATTAAGCTTGTAATGGGGCCTTGATTTAGCTAACCAAGAAAAGGATAAAATATTCACAAAGTAAGAGACAAATAAATGCAAGTTCACTTCATCTTAATTGACTTCTTTCTCATCTTTTCTCCATTTTCCCTATTTTTTGTGAGTTATATTATTACCGAAACCCAAACTTTTTTTCTTTTGATTTCCTTTGGGATGTGATCCCCCCATTTGCATTATGAATCCCTTCTCATTCTTTACTTTTGTCCTTTTTCTCTTCTTTTGGCATTTGTCTTTATAACACCCCTTTGACAACTTCATGCATCAAATATGTGTCTTAAAAAGGTCAGGCATGGTTTTTCAGGTTGAAAAGGAATTAGGATGATAAAGCTAGAGCATGAAAATGAATGGTGGTCTATCACATGTTTTGCATATGCTCTTCTTTCATTAAGGCTAAAAGGGGACATTAGTGACATAAATGTATTAAGTTAGCTTGAACTGGTCAAATTGATCAAAGAATACCTAAGTCATTTTCTCAGTAATTTGTATCTAAAATTTTGCCTTGAATAATGATTAAAAAAACTTCTAGAGTTGAAATAAGTCATGTCTACATGTTACATAAACCTTCTCTTAGTACTAAAGTAATCAAACAAACATGGCTATGTGTTCAGGTGAATAAGGAATCTTAAGTAAAGCTAAACAAGTGTTCAAGTCAAGCACACAGACTAAGCATGTATCTTTCACTTTCCAAAAGCTATACCCATTCATCACATTCTTACATTAGTCTTAATCAAACAAACCTAATTAATGCTCAAGAAATCAAACAAAACACAAAAGTAAATATTTTTAATTTTAATTTTTTATATATGTGAAACTAAGAAAAACAAAGCACTTGAAAACCAAAGGAAAAATATACCATACCCCTAAAACTGAAAAATGACATTGTCCTCAATGTAAAAGAAAAAGTAGTTAGAGGACTTTCCTAAGGTGAGTGTACTTAGTCATCTTCATCTTCATCTTCATCATTCACTTCCTTAGGTACATAAGTTGGTGAATAGGGGGTAAACATCAAAGGCTGAGGAAATTGGACTTGACTCGGTTCTTGGTTAATAGCATAGTTTGAAAGAATTTGAGTCAGAGCAGTGTTGAATTGAACCACATATTCAAACTGCTGCTCCTGCCTAACCAAACACTGATCAAATCTTCTATTCATGGAGCTTTGCATTTGTTGTTATTACTCCAATGTGTGTTGCATGGCAGGCATTTGATTTCTCAAGTCTAAAATCTCTAAATCAACTCTGGTAGAATGTGCACTTTTTTGTTGTTGAGATGTACTTGGCTATGAAGTGCTTGGGTATGGCAATTTTGGCACAAGAGAGGTGCCTGCTCCCTCTTCAATAGCTTCCTATTTCCTTGAAATTTTCCTGAACATGTCAGGTGTTATTGGAGGCCTTGGATGCAAGATTTCTTTTGTAGGACTAGTCACCACTTCTGCTTGTAAGCATAGATCATATATAAGTGATGAATGACCAAATCTACTAGTATGTGTCAATCTCTACACGGTATGCGAAATGAAGTCCTCAATTGCTCTACCCATGTCAAGGGAAAGGCCACTTTGAATGGCATAATTCAACATTGTTCACTCCCTTGTGACTTCTATGAAGTGATTCGTAGGCAGCAACTTAGCAAAGATAAAGTAATGTCAGATTCTTCCTCCTGTCTTTAAACTTGATGTAAGAAAATTTAGTATAGAAGTTCCAGATCCTTTCCATTGAGTTCCTAGTTTAGCTAGGAATCCAATTATCTCTTCATAGTTTGGTCCTTGACTCATCCAAGCTGAGCATCCATCTTCTTCTAGATCAGGGAGTTGGTACATCCAATTGATTATTTTACTGTCTAAAGGAACCAACTTTCCCCTCACTAGAGCCTTCATTCCTTGGTGCTCTCTTGGATTTGCATAAAACTCTCTAATGATGGGCATAAGAGTTACACCTAGCTGATTTGTAAATTCATCCCAACTTCATTCCCTGATAATAGTATGGAAAGATTTCACTAGATTTTCAAAACCCCTCTCTTGAATGTACCTCTTCCCCACTATTGAAATTCTAAATCTTTTTGTTGCTGCTTCATTCACAAAGGTGGGATGAATGGAAGCTCTCTAAGAGATACTATGTTGTCTCTTTGGACCCATTATACAAACACCTTGTAACATTGAATCTTGGAACCCAAATCAACCAATTTTTTTCACACAATAACAAGCAATCACTCATTGTTTAATTTGTTTTCAACACCAAAATCACTCTTTCACATGTCAAGGGTAGCAAAATCTCAACAAATTTTCATAAAACACCTCATGCACCAAGCACTAAGTTCTCAAGAATTTCCACAAACAAGTTGTGTACACAATCTATGCTTCACACTTAAACAAAATATCTCCTTGTAATATCCTCCAATCTCCAACAATAACCAATTTCCCAATAAAATCAGCATTCAACTAATGAAAACCACTTACTTGAAATCCTTTGTTTGCATAAAATCCCAACTCTCACTTGAAACCCAATTATTGCAAATTTTTTTGGATTGAAATGGATGAATTGCAAGCCCTAGTCAATGAGTTTGAGAGGTGTTTTAGGTGATCAAGAGTTTTGGGATCTTTTTTCAAAAATGGTGATAAAAGGGTGAATGGGTTTTTATGTTGGTTTGTCTCAAAAGAGGTGTCTTTGAGTTGGAGGACAAAGGGTTACATGAATAATGCACTAGGAGGGGAGCTGCAAATAGCCAACATAAATAGGTTCAAGTGCTATGGTGCCCACCCTAGGCATTGCGGCACCCAACTTGCTAGATGTTGGATTACCATGCTAAACCATCCGAGCACTATGGTGCCTAACCTAGGCACTATGGTGTCTAACTTACTGGAATGGATTGTTGGTCCCTTTAGGCTTGGCTTAGCCTAAGAGAAAAGGAATGAATTGAGTTTATAAATTTTCTAGCTCAACCCTAATTAATTAACTTCCCTCTTTTCATGATTTCATGCAAATTGTAGTGGAATAAATAATGGAAAGATAAAGAGCAGGAAACTAAATCAACCACAAAAAGAAGGCATGATGTATAGTAGTTCGGGATAACCTCCCTACTCTACTCTTCCAAGAGCACACCCCTTGTGCCTTGGGTTCTACTATTTCATATAATAGAATCTAATTAGTGCACCTAATACTCTTCTAGATTCCAGCTTTAGGGGTGCATAAACAACTTAGCAATTAATTGTGAGATAAACTCCAACAATCAAGTTGCTTGCCTTGATTTCAGCTCAAGGGGGCGTAAACCTTAGTGATTCTTGCACTCTTCTAGATTCCAGCTCTAGAGGGCATAGATACAACTTGCAAGTTGATTGTAAGACACACTCCAACATCACACTTGTTCTTCTTGAGATTAGTCTCCAATACCAAGTAAAAGAATACATAATAGAAAATGAGAAAAAAAGGGATTATACTTTTGAGCATGTTTCCTTGTAAGTGCAGGGGAAGACTTGATTTTTTAGTTGCTCTTTGTGGTGCAAAAGATTTGCCCTTAGTGTTAGTGATAAAGGCCTTGAGTAAGGATTCTAAAGTTGAAAGCTCTTGAATGATTGTGAAGAAGGTTACGTGCTTGGCCTTTAGGTTGCAAAGATTTCTTTAAGATTAAAGCTCAATCAATAACTACAACAACACCTCTTGAACATCCTATATTTACTCTCTTTATAGTAGGATTTAAAATCTAGCCTTGGGGTAGGTGTGGCTCATTTAATGTAGTGGAAATGTTCAAATCTTTGACCATTTTGAAACCTCATGGCTTCAAACATTTGAAGTTAGCACTTCAGACTTTGGAACATTATGACTCTACATCGTTCCTAATAGGCAGGTTGTATTTCAAAGCTTCAAAGCTTCTGAAGGTTGGGTATCTTTTCAATGCAGGACCTCATGCTAGTGTCTTCTGCAATGTGTTATAAACATGCTTTAGAACATTTGATGTTAAACTTCAGAACATTTGAAGTGTCATGTATCCTTCAATGCCATGCCTTCTTTAGCCATATAAACATGCTTCAGAATGTCTAAAGTTAAACTTAAGAACATTTGAAGCATCTAAAGTGTCATGTGCCTAGTTAGTTACCATAGCCGCATTTCTTTAGAGCTTCTAAAGCTCTCTTTAAATCTTCTGTATATAGACGTTCTTCCAGCAATATTTCCTTCTGGAGAGTGACAAATTTAACGGCTGTTGTTTCCCTTCTGAAGATTGTTCATCCTCTGAGGCATCATTTGAAGATGCTTTGAATCTTAGAACACTTTTACATAACTCAAATTATTACTTATGAGTGCTAAAAGCATGGACTTCATCCTCTGAGCATATTCTAAAGTTATTTTAAAGCTAACAAACATAGCTTTCCAATTACACGACAACTTCTATATGTTCTACGATCTTCATCTCTGAAGCTCATGTCCTCAATTTTAGTTGTAGCTTCAGATTGTAGAGAGTTCATCAACTTCTGAAATGTTGTTCCATAATTCTCTAGAGCTTCCTAATGTAGATTTTGCATCCTCTAAAGGTTCTCACTGTAACCTTAAGATGGACCTCTATAACTCGGAATGCTTCTTCTATAACTTGCTTCCTTTGGAATTCCACATGCATTCCCTGAAGCTTGAAGATCTGAAGCTTCTTCTATAATTTATGAATGCAACTTTTGAAGTTCTGCAACTGCTTCTAAACATAACTTCTACATTCTTGGAACTAACTTCTGACATTGAAATGCAATTGCTAAAGCTTGGAAGGTTCCCACCAAAACTTTAGCATTCAAGTTCTGAAGCTTTTGAACTATACTCTGAAATTGGAGATGCAACATTTTAAAGCTTTGAAAGCATCCTCTAAAACTTCTAAAGTTTCTTCAGAAGCTTTTGTGTCTTCTAAACTTTTAAATCTTGACAACTTTTGAAATGTTGATAAGTGAATTTTATTCACTTATATCTCATATTGGTCAAGCTTGGTTATTTGTGAATTCTTGAAATTTCATCCACTACTCATGTATTTTTATGTATTTTTCTAGGTTCAATGGAAAGTGGGAAGCAATGGAGCAAAATCGAAGAAAAGAAAAGTGCATTTGAAAGACTAAAGAAAGGATCAAGTGGAACAAAAAAAAGCAGCAGCAAGTGGGTAGCAACTTGGGTGCCCCAGTGCACAAATCCGATGCCTCGATACCACATCACACAAAATCCACCATTGCAAGCAGCAACTTGGGCACCCCAGCACCCAAAATTGGCACCCATGTTTGCTATAGTGCCACCCATACCAATGCTAATATAAAAGCTTGGTTTTCTTAGGGCAGAAGAAGAGTTTTTTTGGGGAGCCCTTGGCTAGGGTTATTAAGAGCTTTTTAGAGGGCTTTTGACGACAATTTAAAGAGGAGGAAACAAGGTTTGAAGATTAATAGGATGGATCTCGGATTTGAGGAGCAGAAATCATGTAGAAAAGGGAAAGACATTATTATCTTTGAATTCTGATGTTTTTCAATTGCTTTCTTCCCCTGTAATCATAAATTTACTCTTAGATTGGAACTATGATGATGTTGAATACTTCTTTGATGGATTCATCTTGCATCATGAGTAACTAATCTCCTCCTTCTAGAGGGGTGATGGATTTCATGTGAATTTCATGGTATATTCAATGAATTGATTTATTGATCTTGTAATTAGTTTATTTGTTATGCCTTATGGTTAATGACTTCAATTTCCTAGACTTATTGAATGATCTAGTATTTAGGGTTTGACACTCGAGAAAGATAACCCCGAATAAGATCTAGGCATCACAACATGAAATCATAGATGACTTGGGAGAACTTTTAGGTTTTATAAAATTGTTTAAAGAGAATCACAAATATTAAAGCATTCTTAATCTTTCAATTTTTATAGGGATATTGAATTTGAAATTTTAAGAATAGATAATTGACTAGGCACTTGGGAAAGCGAGTTGAGTGAATTAGGATTCTTGATTTATAAACCAATAGAAAGATGAATATATAATGAATTGAGAGCACCATGATTAAAGCATAAGTGAAATTGATCTTCCAAAGCTTCTTTATGTTGATTTCTTCCCACCAAATTCCATTTACTTCTATTTCTTGATCAAATTCTTATTATTTGATTTTCCAAATGAAGTTAGTATTATTCATAACAATAGCTAGTGATTAATTAAAATACACAATCCCTGTGGGTACGACACTCTCTAACCTACATATATTACAAAACTTGATATCATATATTTGTGGTATAATTTGCAACGAACAAGTTTTTGGCACCATTGCTAGGCATTATCTTTATTTTGATTTTTCACTAATATTATCACAAGATATTCTATTTTTAATTTAAATTTTTTATTTTTTAAATATATTCTAAATTCTCTTTTCTTTTATTTTTATTTAATTTAATATATTTTGCTCTCTTGTTAGTGCATGCAAATTCCCACTGCTTGAAGACATGGCATTCAACACTTTCCACTGGCCTAATGAACACAATAAGGTAAGAGAAGTTGCCAATTGTTTTGAAGTGGATTGAATTAGAACTTTCATTGCACAGATGGCATCTCTAACTTAGAGCTAGTAGTAGCCAATTTAGCATCAAAGGGAGTTCCAATTTTGGGAGAGTCTTCTTCTACAATTGGATCATATATAGCTACAGATCAAACAAAGATCATATATAGCTACAGATCAATGAAAGGGAGAAGTGTTGTATGTAAACAATTGGGGCATCAGCAACTATCATGGAAACAACCTACCAACTCAGTATTATCCAACATTAAGAGATAATGAAAATCTATCAAATGCAAACACTAGGAATGCCATAAATCTTGTTGCTTGTTTTCAATCTCAACCAACTAAGAAGAAGCCATCACTTGAAGATTCATTAATACCTTTGTAATAGAAAGTTAAGCAAGATTCACTTGGGGATGAAGAAAGACTTGATAGTATTGAGGTGCAAATGGGAAATATAAAGACATCTATTAAGTTTATTGAAACTCAGATTGCTCATCTTGCAAACTCTGTTTATAATCCAAACAAAGGTGTTTTTCTAAGTAACATTGATTTTTTGGAGAATTTGGAGGATTGTGCTATTAATGATGAAAGTGTTTAATATCCTTTAAAATATTGTAATAAAAACTCTATAAATCAAGATATTATAGATACTAGGAAGGTCATGGAACATGTTTTGGCTTTGGAAAAGTTATCAAAAGAGAAAGTCAGCAACCAGGTGGAACCATTGGAAGAATAGTCATGAATAGAAGAAGTTATAGCTAATTTGGAACTGAAGTAATTGCCCAAATTTCTAAGTTATACAATTTTTGGCACTGATTCATTCTTTGTAATGATTAGTTCTTCTTCTTTTATAGGTGTGGAGGAAGAAAAGCCATGGCAAGTTTAAGAACATGGAGCGAAGTTTAATATTTTCAAGGAGATGAAGCTGAACAGTGAGACTAATGATTGCTTCAAGATCAAGGTAGTGAATGGAATGATTGAAATCTTTTTAGAAAAGTATATAGACAACTATAACACCTAGTCATGTTAAATTATGGATTATTATTGAAAAATAGTGACTTTGTATTTTATACAGTGAGCAAATTGAAATTTTAATTTTTGAAGAAGAATTTATGAAATTGGGATAAAATGGTGCATGCTTAATTTAATATGCACATATGAAATTAATGATTATGATTATATTATAGTCAATGAACCCAAATTTTGGGTATTTTGATGATTAATCAATATACATATATATATATATATATCGAAAACAACACCAGTTTATTTTAAGAAAAAGCTAAATTTGAAAATGGGGTTACTTGTGCTTAATTTTTGACATATTTTTGGACTTAATTTGAAAAAGTATTTAACATAAATGTCGTATATCTTAAAATTATCTTTGTAGAGAACTAATAATCATATTATTTGGATATAAAATGAAAAATTTATGGCTAATACACTGAAACTACTCTAGATGCTAAAAATTGCTAAAAATAATATGATGGACTATTTTAATTAAGATGTTGACATATTTGTGGGATGATTTAGGAATACTGGTCAACATTAAAGTTGTATCTCTTGAAATTATCTATCTAATGAAATATGAATCACTTTATTTAGAGTACATATGAGAAATTTATGACTAATGGGCCAAAATTACTCATGGTAGGCAATAGGGTAGGCGGCTGTAAGAATCGGCAAGAGACTAGGAGGACAGGCAGCTGGGGGGTAGGAAGTTGCCGTATGGTAGTGGCCCAACTTTTTAAGTCCAATTTCATTATGTTTTCACCCTAGACCATTTTGTTTTCTCTTACCTTGCCCCTGTTATGCCCTAGCCTCGTTATGCCTATTGAATTGCCATTTTAGCTAGGAAATCATCTTACCTAGCTAGACAAACTAGCGATCTTTTGCTTGAACCTAATTTTCACCCATTTGATCCATGAAAAATAGAAGAAAATGAAAGAAAAAGCTAATTTCCTTCAATGGAAGGTGCAACATGGAGCTGGGAGCTTGGTCATTCATTCGGTAAGGATGGCTATGCTTGAAAGCGGAGGTAAGCTTGATTTCCCAACCGAATCTCAAATTTTTGATTTTAGGGTTTTGGGAAATGATATGTTTTTGGAATGAAATTGATGTATATGCTTATAAATTCATGGGGGATTGAGTTAATACAATGATTATTGTGATTTGGTATGAGAAATTATGAATTTTGCTAAGCTAGGGTTTCCATGCATAGTAGAAATTGGGGATTTTTTTATTTTTATTGAATTAACCATGGAAAAATGATTAATTATGGAGTGATTTGTACTAGTGAAATCTAAATTATGAATATGCCTTAGTTAGGGTTTAAAGAGGATTTTATGTATGGGCTATGTAAGCCATGAATTGAATAGATTAAAAGCTTAATTGAGTTATTTACAAGTTGTTTAAATGTTAATTATGTAAGATGCCAGATAAATATGTCAAACAAGAAGGTTTCTTATGGTAATTATGGAGAAACCCTAATTTAACCAATGCTTATCACATGTTTGATGATTATAGCCTGAGATTAGCTATAAAAGAAGTATTAATATGATGTGATGTATTGAATATATGATTATGAATGTGATTGTTGCTCTACATAGGATGATCTGAGAAGGATGAAAAGGTAAAGAGATTGAGGAATGTGGTTTGGAACTAAAGGCCTAAGGTAAGTAGGCAGCCCCATTTGTGATTTGAATGTATGGATGGGGATAGTGATTATCCCATGGTTATTCCAGGTATGTGTGTTTTGGGTGAGGGATTGTGGATATCCCACATTGGTTGAGGGTTGATATTTATTTGTTTATAATTACTAAATGTTGTGGATAAAAAATATCCCTTGGATGATAATGATATGTTCGTCAAGTATGATGAATACATGAATGCTAGGGATATGGAATATCCCGTAGTTGAATTAGTCTATGATATAGACATGAGAGTATTTGGGATCGAAAGTATCCCATATCATTGCATTCTTCTTGTTTATGGGTGCTTGAATAAAAGGGATTGAGAGTATCCCAATGTTGTATAGCATGTGAATGTTGGGAACATTGAGTATCCCATGGATGGTGGTTTCATATATGTATATGGTTGTGAATGTTGATATGACTTGATAGGGATAATAAATATCCCAAGTGGAGTATGTTTGTGATAATATGAATGGTGGATTGATAGGGAATAGAGTGTATTCCCTAATTGTGTTTAAAGTGATGTTTGTATGTATAAGTGGGGATAGAGTTTATCCCATAAGTCTTGTTTCAGTTTTATAATTTATGAATGGAATGGGAAGCATTCCATGAGTTGTATATGGAGCACGAATGACACAATTATGAGATTATGCCCGTATAGCATAGTTTAGTGTGTGTGGTGTCTGCATGGCACCTAGTTCTGCATGATGAGCCAGAATATTTGAAATGTGAAGTAATGTGAGGTGCCCAGATGACACATATATGTTATGATTATGCACTTGAAGGGCATAGAATATTGTAATGAATTGAGGAGGATTTGACCCTCCTGGATCTACCTTTATGTTGTGATAGTTTTATTCATGTTCTATTTTGGATGAGAACATATGGTTTTTGATTTATTATTGTTTTATATTTCTACCTACTTACTAAGTTACTCGGACTCACGCCTTCTCATATTAAAGTTTTAGTTGAAAGGCCAGGTGATGACTTCTAACTGAGAATTGGGACTGGTAAGCAAAAGCAGAAGACATTGGATGGTATGGTAAAATATTGGGATTGGAATCCCATTTGAAATTTGTAGTTGAAATTTGATAGTGAAATTATATAATGGTACAAGTCATGATGTATTTGTATAATTGTAGTTTAAAAAGATTCTAATTGTATGACATATCATAGTAAATTATTTAAGATATTGTGATAGAAGGGTATGATACCAAGGATCAACATTGCCATCATGATCCGGTTCTGATCTTGGGCGGAGATGTGAGTATGGGTGTGAGTGTGTAGATACAATTTTTGTCATTTGATTAGAGAAAATGTAAATTTAATTTAATTTCATACATGTATATCAGGTATAACTGCATATATTTAGGGCAAACTCTACTAGATTTTAGGCAGGATATTTCCCTTAGAATTAGGAAAATTGTGAGAATATGGTAAGATTTTCCTTATGAAGAAGGGAAATGGTAGCATTCCACATTGGCCCTACTGTGACATAGTTAAAACACATAGAGTGGGGGTATGGGGTATTACAACAATGCTCAAGCAATCATGTATCAACTAGGTGCACTGAAAGAATTCGACAAGCCAATACCAAGATTTAAAGAGCCCAAGCATAGAAAAGCCAAAATCCACCTCAAACATGCTGAGTAAAGAAGGTGATAGTGAAGCCAAAGACTATAAATTAGAACTATCTCTCATCCCTTCTCTCTTAGGATTTTTAGTCTTTTTGGTTTTGTTTTGATTTATCTTTTTGCTTAGGTTCTTTTTTGGTTTTCTTGACATCGATGATCCCTTCAAAAATTTAAACTCCAACATCCTTGGCAATTGATAACATATGCGATGTTGACCTCATTCGAGAAAACCAACAATACAAGTGATGAGGCTGGTCCATCTACTGCCCCCAGTTCTGCATAGTCTACACAAGGTACATCCTCTCATCCAGCAAGGCCTACTGTCACTGACTTACATGATCAGCTAGAGGACATTCAGCACTGATGATAGCCATGAACTTCGATGGCTCAGGTTTTAAATAACCTCGCAAGTGCACGGTCGATGTGTAGTCTAGTGTGCTTATG